>JBCEWB010078076.1:0-12956 GCA_039654565.1 Peronia peronii | reverse complement strand
TATCTATCTATCTATCTATCTATCTATCTATCTATCTATCTATCTATCTATCTATCTATCTATCTATCAGTCTATCTGCTGTTTTTTTATCCCACTGTCTCTCTCTCTCTCTATCTATCTTTCTGCTCACTCTCGTCTTAGTTGTTTGTACCTCCCTCTCCCATCTCCTTTTCTTTCTTTCTCCTCCTGCCCCCCCCCCCCGCCCCCCCAAACATTTTTGTTGGAACTACATGTATTTATTTCTAGTGTTTTTAAAATATCAGATTTTTGTTGTTCTTGTTGTTGCTCTGATGCTACACGTTGAAGTTTAGTATGTAATGTGTATGAATGTGTGTATATGTGTGCTAGAGATGTGTATTTGCATTTGTTAGTCAACATAAGCTTAGTATAATGACATGTACTTCATCAATTAAAAACAAAATCCTGCAATCCTGCCGACAATACAAAAAAGTGTATTCAGTCTGTCTGTCTGTCTGTCTGTCTGTCTGTCTATCTGTTTTAACTATCTGCATGCATTTGTCTGTCTAACAGTCATTTGATGCATTCGCCCATCTGTTTTTGCAAACGGAACATTGAACAAAGCCGATGGAACACTTTCTGCATCATTGATGACTCTCTTTCTCCCGATCTTCCAGCAATACCATTCCCTGGCACGTTACGATGGACAGCGCAGTGGTGATATGCCCTCAGCCATCTTCTGTTATCGCTTCAGATGTCCCGACAAAATAGCTTCCACATTGTACTGGATGTTTAATTAATGAGACCGTCGACTGAAACTAACAGCGGAACAACCGTTACTCGTACTACGTGTTCTGAAAGTGACACAGATATAAAAGAACACTGACAACTCTGGGTCAATGACAATGTGACAACTTTGGTTCAGTGTACAACTGGCAACTTTAGCCCGCTATAAGAGTGCCAACTTTGGCGAGGTGGCAAAGTGACCATTTTGGCCCAGTGGAAGAGTGACAACTTAGGCCCGGTGGAAGAGTGACCAATTTGGTGAGGTGAAAGAGTGACCAATTTAGCGAGGTGAGAGAATGACAACTTTGGTGAGGTGGAAGAGTGACCAATTTAGCGAGGTGGAAGAATGACCAATTTAGCAAGGTGGAAAACATACCAATTTGGCCGAGTGGAAGAGTGACCAATTTGGCGAGGTGGGAGAATGACAACTTTGGCCCGGTGAGAGAGTGACCAATTTGGTGAGGTGGAAGAGTGACAACTTTGGCCCGGTGGAAGAGTGACCAATTTGGCGAGGTGGGAGCGTGACCAGTTTGGTGAGGTGGAAGAGTGACAACTTTGGCGAGGTGGAAGAGTGACCAATTTGGTGAGGTGGAAGAGTGACAACTTTGGCGAGGTGGAAGAGTGACCAATTTGATGAGGTGGAAGAGTGACAACTTTGGCCCGGTGGAAGAGTGAAGAATTTGGCGAGGTGGAAGAGTGACAACTTTGGCGAGGTGGGAGAGTGACCAATTTGGCGAGGTGGAAGAGTGACAACTTTGGCCCGGCGGAAGAGTGACCAATTTGGTGAGGTGGAAGAGTGACAACTTTGGCTCGGTGGAAGAGTGACCAATTTGGTGAGATGGAAGAGTGACAATTTTGGCCCCAGTGGAAGAGTGACCAATTTGGCGAGGTGGAAGAGTGACAACTTTGACCCGGTGGAAGAGTGACCAATTTGGCGAGATGACAACTTTAGCCCGGTATAAGAGTGACAACTTTGGCCCGGTGGAAGAGTGACCAATTTGGCCCGGTATAAGAGTGACAACTTTAGCCTGGTGGAAGAGTGACCAATTTGGCCCAGTATAAGAGTGACAACTTTGTCCCGGTGGAAGAGTGACCAATTTGGCGAGGCGGGAGAGTGGCAACTTTACCCGGTATAAGAGTGACAACTTTGGCCAGGTGGAAGAGTGACCACAGCAAGTCGCGTCAGCCGAAGGCTTCCTTTAGCTCTATCGTCTATGGTGAAAAGGCGTTAATATCGGTTTTAGTGACTTCTTTATGACTAAAGTCATGTTCGGTAGCCTAGATCATATAAGGGTAATCAGTGCCAGTAAAAACAATCTATTTGGATGATGTCTCACCTAAATTTTAATTTTAATTAATCTCATCAACTGACGATGAACATTTCAAAATTATTTGGCACTTTGTGTAACTACTTTAAATGAATCTTAAGACGCTGAGTGAGCTGAGTTTGTATTATCAAAGAGTGTGATCATAAAGGTCATGATATGGCATGTAAATGGTAACAAGTATCATCTTTACACTAATGCTGGTCCTAAACTACAGTTTAGTGAAATAGATCGCATGAGCCAATTTAGGGACCAGCCATCCAAAAAGGCAGTTCTCAATATAAAAACAAGAGAGAAAAAAAGAAAAGGGAGGGGGAAAAGGCTAGCCTGCCGCTAGCTGTCTTACTTATTAATAATGATCGGGAAGTGGTGGAGAAACTACCACATTTACATCTGCTTTTAAGCAGTAATTGAAAAACCAATGACTCTTCTGTTCGTGACATTCTGTTTGTGTCAGAGTCTGCAACAACCTGGCCGGCAGATAATGGCCCTGAACTAGATTTTAAGCTATAGAATAGATGGCACGTACTTGACCACCAAGTTTATTGCATTTATCTTTAAAATAGCATTTTATCTATCAGTGGTATAAATCTACTGTTGGATAATGTGGTAGATATTAAAGTAAATTATGCCTTAATCAGCTGGTTTCTTTCATCCTTCGCTCATTCTCAGAGTTAGGCGACACTACCAGTACAAGTACTTTAATAAATTTCACATTCACATTTTCTCTCCATTCACCAAAGTTGAAATATGAGACCAGTTCTTTACTTTGTGTCATGGATTTCAATCAGTCATCAGGATTGGTGTTGCCACCTGTCACTCAACACAAGCAAATGTAATGACTTAGTAACACCGCATCAGTTTTCTTGGTTATTAAAGTAAACGCGAAAACTGAAAGATCAACAAATCTAGTTCTTTTTTTCTCAATCCGGAATTAGTTTATTCTCAGCGTGACTTAGAGAGACTAGAATGAGTAACGAACTTTTGCCAGACTAAAAGTTAGAACAAAAGAAAATACTGTAATGTCTCTGGATTGGAACGTATCGACTTTAAGTGAAACAAGACTAACCTGTTTTGTTAGAACAAATAAAAAAACAAAACCGCCATGTTGCATTTCATTTTTCCCTTTCTTAGAATTTACACAAATTGGATGATTTTCATTCTAGAGTTATAATTTCTGAGTTTATTGAAACAACAGGCAGCCTGCAGTGCTCAGCTTAGGGACTGGATTAAGACGAACGCCCACTAATTTTAAGTTTTTATCGTTATCTAAAGAAAAGTATGGTTTCATACATAACATTATCCTCCTGTTTTCAACGCAAATAATATAATATTCTATTCTACATGTTTGGTGTAATCTAAATATTAGTGCCGGTAATGGAATGGTGATGACGTAAAGCAACTTTACTTTTCAATATAAAGTAGCCTATACTTTTACACACACACACACAAATTATTTTTAAAAAATGCCCAAAAATACAGGAATCTGTTTACCAAATCCAAAATATCACAACAGTTCTAAGATGTGATTGGATAGAATCAGGTAAAAAAGAACAATGAACTGATTCGGCTTTCATGAAATTGAGGTAATAACGAATATTATGAAGAACTAACGAGGAGAAAATCGATGAAATAGTTTTGAACTTTCCAGCTCGTTAGGCTCTATATCAGGGCAACAATCATCGGCATCATCATCATTGTGTCCTTTCTGATCCCAAAGTTGTCTCGCCAAAGAATATCCACATCTTTCCGAGTTGTCTGCACGTAATCAACCCAGCCAAGTTCAGACGAGATTCTACTTTGTTGTTGCTGTTTTGTTGTTGTTATTGTTGTTGTTGTTGTTGTTGTTATTGCTGTCGTTGTTGTCGTTCTTGCTGTTGTTGTTGTCGTTGTTGTTGTTGTTGTTTGAAGTGTTGTCTTCACTTCACTACTGTCTTTGATGGTTTCTTGATCATTTTCTTAATCAACACCTCCTGTCACTCTGGTCTTAATTTTGCTGATGTTGACAGAAATGTCAGTTACCACCAAAGCGTTCGTTCTCATAACAAAGCCGTTAATTTTTAAATTTTGTTGTTGTCGTTTTTTGTTTCGTTTTTTTTTTTTTTTTTTGAAAGGCCCACCAATGAAAACATCCGTCAAAAAATGGCGGTCAAGTTCGCGCTTTTTGTTCTTTAAATTAAAAGTTAACTATTCTGGTGGGGAGTTTAATGGGTTAATCAATTCAAGACATTTGGAATTGAACAAAGTGAGGGAAAGGAACATGACGAGTACTTAGGGAACTCCGTGACCGACAGATCAGGCATCTGCTCCTCACAAATAAAGTCGAGGGTTCGAATCCTACCAGAGGGGAATATTTGGAACCTTCTTGCTTTTTTCAGTGGATAAATGGTCTCCTGGCTTCTTGGATAGGGAAGCCTCATGTCGAGCCGTCTCAGGTAATTGTGGCAAGATTTCAAAAATCCCCTGTGTGCATTGTATACGCATTAGAGGACAATAGCATTTACAAGTCAAATAAATGAAGAATCGGGGAAATGCCGATGTCCGGGCAAAATTTCCAAATGCCAAAATTCACCCCCACAATAATTCTTCTTACCAATAGGCGGGCTCTTTTAAAGCCAAGATGATTCTGTCTTCTAAGGATTTAAGGCTACTGACTCAATAAAAACTAACTAGTTAACCAACCAACTAATTAATTAACTAACTAACTAACACTCACTCACCAACTAGATAACTAACTAAATAAATGAATAAATGAACAAATAAATAAATAAGCAGATAAATATATTATAAATAAAATAATATTTAATTAATAAATAAATATGTGTAAATTTTAAAACAAGGAGATAAGTGGTTAGGAGGAGAGGAGGAGACGGAGTAAGGAAAAGATCTATGGGAGGAGAAGGAAGGAAAGAGAGAAAAAGGACAGTGGAGAAGAGTTTGAGAGACAGGGCGATAGAGAGACGGGGAGACAGGGGAGAGGGGGAGAATAGCTTGAAAAGGCGAGAGAGAAGTGAAGAGAAAGCCTATTTACGAGAGCAGTAGCAGGCCAGGAGATTTTTATTTAATAGTTTACTTATAGAGAAATGTCCTTTTACAGTTTGAGCCCGAGAGGAATATCAGCAAAGCTGAGCCGCATGGGACCGTGGAAGGGAGAAAGCCATCCTCACTCCATGCTACCCCAGCAACCAACACTGGCTGTGACCCTCGGGCCAAATCTGATATGATTATGTTTGCATGCGTGTGCGAAGGGCCGGACGATCCGTAAGACCCTAGTGGAGCCCATCCAGGGGGAAAATAAACCAGAGTCCCCGCTTGTATGTATTTGACCTCTAGTATATCTTTTCACACGAGCCTGCACGTGCGAACATGAATAAACATGATTGAGCAGGGGTGCAACCCAGGCTAAGATCCAATAATTCGCCGGATGACTCTGAGAAAGAATGTATGTGTGCCTGTGCCATCAAGTACCCGGCCCTGGGGTGAAAAGCCACTTCGCCCTACGCCGCTCCCCACGTGGCTACAGGCCCTATTTTATAAACATATATGATCATAAATAATAATTAAATTATTTTCTTTATCGTTTATCCATGCTCTTATCTAGGGGAAGGCGGACTACACCAAAACATTAAAGATAAAACAATAAAGGCCAAGTGCCCACTTTTACCCTTTGGCATTTGTTTTTACAGGTGTTCTTCGGGGCCTGTGGGTGTGTGAGTTTATGGACACACATGGAGAGCTACCAACTTTGCCCCGGCCTGACATGGTTACCAATAACAGCTGAGATAATCTCCGCCATGGAGATTGAAAAGATTATCAAAAATCAGTCAGAGAGAGAAATATACAGAGACCAAGGAGCTTATACTATTTGTACTGGAGTGCGGACTCATGACGCCGCCTTAACAAAACACAATGTATCTAGCGAGTCAATACAGGCGCCATGGCCATGGGGTTAGATTTAGTATTGCTATACGTGAGTTTCGTTTATTTTTGCACGTGGTAACATAACAACAACAGTGTTAAGTCTTAACGTTAAATAGGTTTCTTGCCCTCATGGCCATGGCTCCACATTCGGCACGCGTAATGTCATCAGTCCGCTCTCCAGTACAATAGTATAAGCTCCTTGACAGAGACTGAGAGAGAGGGAAAGGGGGCGGGGGGGGGGGGATAGATGAAGTAAGAGGGTCAGAGAGAGGTGGAGAGAGATGTGGAAGAGATATGGGAGAGAGGGAGAGAGGGTGCGAGTAAGAAAAGCGGAGAGGATAGAAAGGAGGGACAGAAAGGAGAGAGAAGGATAGGAGAGAGGAAAGGAGAGACTAGACGGCGAATGAGTCGGAGATGGAAGCAATAATTATAATCTGAAGGCAAGGTCTATTTGGGAGACATGTCAACCTAAATAAAGTACATTTTCGCTACTATTTTCATTATTTGGGTGACATGTCACCAATATCATTCATCCTAACCCTAACCCTAATCTAACCACTGAAATATTTGCAAAGTTAGGCGACCTATCACTCAGACTCAAAGAGTGAAACTGACAGGAAAAACTGGCCATTAAGCTCCCCAACCATTATGTCCGTATGTTTAAGTATATTTAAGTAGTATGTCCCCTTAATTGTGACAATAACAGGTAAAACTACATGTACTAGTTATCAACAGGCATGTCATTCAAATAGACCCCTATCCAATCAGTTTCACTACTTATACTAGACTAGATATAATAAGCATTAAGGCCACCAGTCACCCAAAATAGAAGTTCCTCAACTGGAACAGGGGAAGGAAACGCGAGAGTAAAGGAAGAGAGAAAACTGGCTTGTTAGAGAACAATCTGGACAGGCAAACAAAACTCCGATATAAAAGAATCTTTGCACCTAAGTAAATCTTTCCCGTAATGAGTTTTTTTTTTAGCGTTCATGGAATTAAATTCAAATAAAGAAAGTTGACACGAAAATGAGATTGAACCGGGGCAGAAAGGAGGCCTCAGGCATTCTAGAGCACCAGGTAAAAGCTTATAATCTTTTCGCTTTTCAGCCACACGTGGATGGCTCTCTCGGTTATGAAATCGGTGTCATCTCTGCTTTAATTTACGGTAATACTGTATTACCGTAGTGCAAAAGCACTGTAAAGCACTATTTTCTCATGTCAGTACCATTAAATCGACATAATTGAGTCTAATTTAATTTAAAAGGAGAGGAGAAGGGGCCTCCTAAACTATGTTCTTTTTTTTTCCTTTAAAAACTGATTTTGAAATAGTTCCTATTGAAAGTTCTGCCTTCTCTGAATATCAAAATAAGATGAAAAAATGGATCTGTCCCTTCTAACGTGTTTGACCCATAGTCATTCAACGAATGCCCCGGCCTATTGTCAACCAGGATTTGGCTCCCTCTGGCTGCTATACGCAGTGGTGGTTCACAACTATTAGACAAGATACGGGTAAAGAATATATAAAACACCTGATTGTGACCTCTTCTAGCAAGATCTTGAGCCTCAATGCCAGGGACGGACAGTCAGTGACAACCCTGACACGAAATAGACTCACGATCGCGCAGAATATCAGCTGTAAGCTTTTACCAGGTGCTGTAGAATAAATTTTCACCTCACATAAAGACCGTCATTTTCTTTTTCTCTGCTGCTTCAGGGCAAAGTTATGGACTATCTGACATAGTAAAGGTCAAGATACTCTTGGTATCGATAGAGAAAGATATGGAGGTCAGGTATAGGCCTCCACAAAGGGGGAAGTTATTCTATAGGAGCCTTATGTGAAAGGGGGTAGGGAGCAAAATTTGAGAAACGATATCGCCAGAAATATAACAATAATTTTTAAAAAATCACTTCCAGGACGCGCCTCCCCCATCTCTCTCCCTCCCACCCCCTCCTCTCCTTGTTTAAATAATGGGAAAAAAGCATTATTTGTTAATTATCAAGCTTCAATAGTAATTTGACGCTCTGTGAAAAAAAGAAAAAATCTTGTACAGTAAAACACGGCAAAATTGACCAGCTGTTACGAGCGGAGCACAGTGAAGTACCGGGTAGTCTACTTAAAGGTTTGGTTACCTGAGAGAAAGGTATTTCACCTTCTTCTATTGAAGACTGCGGGAACTTTACGTACTTCGTCCATCTGACAGTTCTGTACCGGCACCAACGAGACCAAATCTTACATCAGAATAGCCATGCTTATCTTGGTCCTGTGCTCCGTGATAGCCTATACACAGGCAGGTATGTTCCACCAAACTATAGAAAAGTTATACCGCAGTCCTTCTTTCTCATTTAATGCAGCTGAATATTATTAATGTTACTCTGCTAAATATGAACAGTGCAAAACTAAATTAATCAATAAGTCAATTGTATGAAAATAAAAAAAAAAAATATCAGTTAAAGAAAGAAAGATCATGGAGTCTGTTAGCTACTTTGACCATTTGGTTTCAAAGCTACAACTAGTAGAATTGTAAAATACCAATCCAAACATTTTTAATCAGGCTGTTGTAAACATCACCCGAACATTGGTAAATAACGGCACTGCTGGTAACAGTGATATGTTTTTATCTGAACAGTTGGCTAAAACTCATTGATTTTAATGTAGATATAGAAGAGATAATGAAATGAACATACATGAATGGATAATCTTGAAGGTCAAAGCTAAAGGAGTTTACGTCAGTTGGTCCATCTTTTTAAAAAATGACAGTTAGGGATAGATAATTCAGATCTAGGACTACTACGTTGTTAAGATACCATGTACTATGTGGAAAGTAAATAAAATCTAAGGTTACAAGTGAGCCAAACGTAAAGCAGATCGGCCCATTAACATTATAAGGGTTAAGCAAATCTATAGATAAGGAAAATCCTGAAATTTCACCATGAGAGTAAATGCTTGTAATATACTATCGTTCTCAAATAGAAATATTCATGTGGACATGAATATCTGTCACGTTCATTAGATATTCTTTTTGGCCTTCGTCTTTCCAAAATACAAGTAATTATGAGCATAAGAAATATTTCTCTGAAGTGGCAGCACTATGACAGAGTTGAATTCAAAACTAGTTTTAAAAGAGAAGGCTGAGTGTCAAAGAAAAGGGAAATTCTCAAACACACATAGGCACAGTTCTGATAGAAAACGGCCGATTATATATGATGCCTCTGTCTGAATTTGGGCCCTGTTGTTCATATCAATATTTTCTAAAACATGACTACCACGTGTTGTTTGTCTTGCAACTTCTTCCTTTGTTAAAATCAAGTAATTGTATTTACTAACATTATTTCATTTTCATTGTCCGTTTGGAAAAATGGCACAGCTTTAAGAGACATAAACATGCTCGTTGACACTTTTTTTCCGAAGTGTGGTAATCACCAACATATATAGTGTACACAATGACACTTTATTTTCTGAAGTGTGGCAATCAGCAATATACCGAGATATAATTATATTATTATGTTATGCCCTATGGCACTTTTTTTTTTTTTTCTAAGATATAGTTTTCAGCAAGAGCCGAGACATAATAATATATACGATTTAGCCTCATATAAATTATAATCAGTAAAGAAGGCTATAAAATCATATTTTTAAGAATATTTTTTCGCTTCCAGCAGGCTTCTCTTTCCTTTCCTTTGTTATAATTTATAATGAAACAGTTCGCTCTAAGATTCGCATTTTGATATTTGTTACAGCACTTTGACTCATTTACTTGATATTTCTTTCTCCCATTCCAGCCACTGGTGATAAACATCAAGGCGTTCTCAGTTTGTTCAAACATGACTTCCATGGGGATGTGAGTATGCAGTTGTAGTTTCTACGTTACAGGAATTGCTTTTTCTGTGTATTTCTTTTTCAGTCGTACGTATGATATGGTTACCTATAAGGCATCTTATCAATCCATGTCTTCAGTATATATGTAGACTATTTGGAAAAATCAGCTCTGAAAATCCATTACTGAAGAAAGACTGAGTTCTAGCGGTATTTTGACAATTTTTATTATACTATTTTCCCATATCTGGAAAGTTTTCATTGCTGTTGGTTTTGGTGTTTACTTTGCCTATGAAAGTAGGACAGCAAGGCAATGAAAAATGAATATTCTGTTGTGAATTGATGACAGCGAGGTGGCTCTGTCTGAAGTTTTCAAATCTGTAAATGCTTCATTTAGCCTTTTGTTTTTTTATTAGGACAGCAAAACAATGAGAATGAAGAAATGTCAATAGTAAAATTCTGTCAACGAGTTCGCCATCCTCATTTTGATAGGACTTTCTCTCTTTCTTTCTTTTTTTTTTTTTTTTCAGTTTTTCTTGTCGCTTCGTTTCGTTTTATTTTGAGGAAACTGAAACAGCGAAAGTTACAGTTCGTTATCTGATGACACAGAATCCGTTATGTTTTATTTTTTTAAAAAGAAAACCACAAAGAATCACAATAATTTAAACAGTGAACAAAGAACCAAATTGTCTGTGTCAAGCCAAAACAACGGACTACATGGAGGTCTATTCATCTGGCACAAATAGTGAGTCTAAAAAAAAAAAGCTTTGAGTTAAACATATCACGGCTGAGAACTCAGGACTCTCGACAAAGGACTGGAGGGAAGATTGGGGTCACAGAAATGTGTGTGTGTGTGTTTGTGTTTTTGTATGTGCATGTCTATGTTTTCTTTTTTGTTTGTCTGTCTTTTTGTTTTATTTTGCTAGAAAGAATGCTGAAGATTTGGACTGAAAAGCTCACTGAGGAAATACTGAAAAGCGCAGGGTTGAAATCATCATTTCTTTGTATAAATCGCGAGAGACAATTAAAATATTTTGGACACTTTTTAAAAAAGAAAAAAGAAAAAAATAATAGTTTGACGGGTAAGGTGAGAGCAAACAAAGTCCAGGTAGACCAAGAATGACGTTCATTAAATAAAAGCCTGAACAGAGAATTAGTTGGAACGGCTGATCAGGTTAACTGTATGATTCCCTAGAACATTTGAACAAAGAGAAGAATGGATGGATATGATGACCAGTATTGGTCATAGATTGGGTAACTTGACCAAGAAGAAGAAGATGATGTAAAGGACTTAGTGGGCGTAGTGACTGTGTTGGCGATGCGAGAATCCCATAGGGGAAAGGCGACAAGATAGAATCCATTTCTTCAATGTTTCAACTGCTCTCTGATTTAGTCTTTAGAAAAGCCCGGTCTCTAGCCTTCTTGGATGAAGCTAACAAGAAGTTTCACTCTGTCTGTTACGCATGTTGAGAATCCATTCAAGCGTCTAATCTCATTTCATGAATACACACGACGTCTTTCCTGAATAAGTTTGCACAAACTTCAACATTTCCATCCATGACATAAGTATTTTTCTTCTTTCATTATACACAGACAGTCAAATAAAATCTGGGAAAACCATACTCATACATGTGAAGGACTCCACATCAACTTACACCCTGTGTGGCATATGATGCGTCAGCTTTTTGTTGTTGTTGTTGTTGTTGTTGTTTTAAATTGTTTTTATTTTATTTTTTACTCTGTTTTACGATCCATCCAATCAATTCTATATTTTACCGGTGAAATTTTGGCTGCTAACAATAGTAAATTGTGGGTAAAAATTGTGAAATTTGCTGTTACGAAATCAGTGCTGAGATCATTGTAAATTTTGCCAGCATTGTCTCAAGTAGCGCTATATCCAAATATAAATTGCTATCAGTAGCTCGACAGATTTTCTTTATGACTAATGAGAAAGAAAAAAAAAAAAAAAAAAAGAAGGAAAACACAGATGATTGCAGGTCCACAGGAGTATTGCAGTCAATCGGTTCTAATAACAAAAATAATGAAATAGAACAAACAAACTGGCGACCTCTAAAGATTGCAATGAGACCTCTTGATTGCGTCATTATAATGAACTAATTAAAGAAAAAACAAACAAACAAAAAACTTATATCTATGAGCGGGAATTTTTTTTTCAAGAATACGTTAGTGTTCAATGAGAAATTCCAAAACTGTTTTAAAGTAGCTGTAAATAGTTCCTAATGAAAGTCAGTTACAGTCAGGACTGCACAGGGGAAAGAGAGTGAAAATAACGTGACTAGAATAATGAGCTCGTCACAACCCGCAAGTGTTACAGAATTAATTGCGCTTCCAAATATGAAGACTTTGCTTCGTATCACAGTGTTTGACCAAACGTTTCATGGGAAAGTGGTGAAAGATGAGCGTCTCTAGCTCTAACATGGAAAAAACGACAGAGATGTTAGTGAATACTTTCACACGTTTCTTGTTTTCCATCGGTAAAGTCTCACCGAAAACCAGTCTTAGAGAAACATAACAATCTCTTTCATGCTTCACTTTGTCAAAGATTCACAGATACTGATCGGTAAGGTAATCAATAACATGAACATGGAAAATGAGTACGTGGACTCAGCTACTTCACCCCCCCCCCCCCCTCCTCCTCCTCCTCCCCCTCCCCCAAAATCGTTATTTCATTTTCGCTCTTTCTTTTTTCTCATGCTCTGCCCTGCAATAGGCCAATAGTGTCAGTCGACAATCAGTAGGTGTGAACTCTATTGTGTAAGATCATCTCTAATGTATACATAGCGTGACTCTGAACCAGCAGTTTCACAAAAAGTCTGGTGAAATAATCATGTGGAAATCATCAGTCGGTGGTATACAGTGTACATAATTTCATGCATTCGAGAAAGTGTAAAGAGAAAAAAAAACGAATGATCTAGGTTAGATATTTGGCAAGGAATTGTAAAAGTAGACAAAATGCATAGACTGCATAGCCTAAAAAACAGACAGGAAGACAGATAGACAGACAGACAAACAAAAGGACAGGCAAGTGAACTAGATACATAGACAGATAGACAAACAGATTGACAGATTGACAGATAGATAGATAGATAGATAGATAGATAGATAGATAGATAGATAGATAGATAGATAGA
>JBCEWB010078065.1:0-10816 GCA_039654565.1 Peronia peronii | reverse complement strand
GACAGGAGATCCTCATAAAAGATATTTGAAAGAAAAAAAGACACAGACATAACAACTATTACCATATTGAGGTAAACAATACATCAAGATATAGATTTATTTACACTGACAGATTGAGAATGACATATTCGATATAATTTGTAGCTTTCTGGCCTGACAAGATCTGGAGACACAGCTATGAGAACATTGACAGACAAATCTGTTTTAGGAAGACAGATCAAAGAAAGAGTTGATTGATTATTAAGTTCACTTGATCAGGAAATATTACAACAATAACATGTATATGATGAAGTTTGCCATGCAGGATATTGAGGCGGGGAAACAAAATATCATGTTTTGGGAGACTGACCACAAAAAAATAAAAGTTGAAAGACAAATTTCTTCTCAAGATCTGGAAATTCCAGCCATATTAAAGTGTTTTATAATAAAAAACCCTGATAGCAGTTTCTTGACAGCATGAAGCATTAAACTGCCATAACAGCTTTATTGATAATAATGGAATAAGATTATTGACTTTCCCTTATTTAAAAAAAAACATGCTGCAAGTTGCAGCTTTAAACTGAAAGTCTTTCAGACTGTAATTCTTCTTATTTTACAGCAATTACAAAGAATTCAATGTTAGTAAAAGTGCACAAGAAATATGTAGAACAGAGTAGATTCATCTCGTGTTCAGTAAGCTAATGAATATCAATAAAACACATAGCAGTCCCATGTTTCTTGATATGCAGAGTTGTGGACTCTTAAAACATCAAAACATCTCCCCCCCCCCCCCCCTCCCCCCCCCCTTTTTTTTTTGTCTTTTTTGTTTTTAATGAAAAATGTAGGAAATGATAAAAACATAATAGATCAACTTCCTTATGGAGGAGCAAGTAGATTTTGATCAATATTGCCACATATCATAAACTTATTGAGAAAAGCTGGGTAGAAAATTGATGGAAATTTCTAGAGGGCAGTTTCTGTGACGCCATTAAACATTTGCCAGGAGGTCAAACCAGTGCAAAATAAAAGTTCTGTATTTTCTGCTCCTTTCAACAACCAAATGTCTCCCAATCACATGACCCGTTCTGGCTCTACAAAAACATGTCCTCTAAGACTGGAAATTGAGAAGAGGGGACTCGTTCTTGTTGAGTGCAGAAAAGTTGTACTTTCAGAGGCAGAAATCCAGTCTGAGTCCTGTCACAAGACGCTTCCATAGATTGTATTAGATGACTTTCATCAATTTTTATGTTTTGTTTTTACGTTCTTGTTTTTGTTAACCACCAAAATTGTTGAGAGATAATTTTGTTCCCCAGAATTGGAAATTCCATCCACAATTTAGTGTTTTGTTATAAAAATCCCAAATGGCAAGGGACATTGTCTATTCTGTTTTAAATTTTTTTTTTGATTTCACCATAGTTTATTGTTTTAGATAAACAAGAAGGGAAAAACAAGTGATTTTTTTTCCCTGCTGTTTTACGTTTCAAGACACTTATTTGTCAAATGCAAGGGCAAAATTGTAATATCCTGACCAGCAAGATCAGAATATTTTATTTTTAGTCTAAATACATGTAGTTCAGTTGCGATGGGATGCTCATCTACTAATGTTATTTTCAAGTTTCAGATTCTTAGTGGCCTGAAATCATGTCTTAATACATGTGTTTCCAATTTTTTCCCTGCGCTCCTTTTCCAGCAACTGTTGTTCCCCAACCAGGAGAATGGAAGGTTCTCAGTCTCTGAGGATGGGACCCTGAGGATTGTCAATGTCGAATACAACGACGAGGGAACCTTTGTGTGCCAGGCTCTGAATGCTCTAGCCAATGCTAAACACCAGGCAGTGCTCACAGTTGTGGGTGAGTAGTGATGTTTGTCTGTAGTGAGTCATAGAAGAGTTTGGTGTCAATAGGGATTGTTTGTTGTTGTTTTTTTTTACTAAATCTATTCTACCGGACACAAGAGGTGTTGAATAAGCAGTGTAAATAAGGAGGAAATCCTTTTCATCTTGTCTATTGAAAGAGTGATCCCAAATAAATGTGCTAAAATTAATGCCATATAAAGAAAAAAAAAATCCTTATACCATGAATCTATTTGGAATTTTTTCATGATGTTTGTCTGATGTTTTTCCCTTTTTTTTTACTGTGCTTTTTCAACATTCTTTGTGTCTAACCAAAGAAAAAAATGACAGGACTGGTGAAAAACATCTCAATTTCAGCACAGATATCTTGTTTGTGCTTCATTCCTAAAAAAATAAAATCCGCAAAGGTAAAGGAGACATTTTTGTGGTCAGTCCAGTGGACATACTGGTTCGTTGCCTCAGAATTGAAAGTTGGGAATCAACAAGAAAAGAACACAGGGGATAGAATACATATGGTAGCGCATTTGGATGGACAAGGCTATGAGGAGAAGTGGTTACTCACAACATGTGGTGATAAAAGTGTCCGAGGATAAGGTTGACTGAGGACTTTTTGTTCAGGACTTCTGTCTACAACTGAGTAACAACGATAATGATGATGGCTAACTAAGTGTTCTATCCATCAGTGTCTACAGATAACTTCTCTGTTGTAAACATGATCCTTTTCTGCCCTCTCACTTTGCAAACAGTGCTCATGACTAACAGAGGGTATAACAGATAGTGGAATAAAAGTAATAGCAAGGAATAAAAGTATTGCGAAATACTTTAAATTATTGTGAATAATATTTAGCACTAAAGTAAGCAGTCAGTTAAATATCACCCCCGTTCCTCTGCACAGACCATGATGAGCGGCCGCCACCTCGGATAGTGATGGGTCCCCAGAACCAGACAGTGCCGCCCAAGGAGGTGGTGATGTTGATCTGCCAAGCAGAGGGAGACCCCATGCCCTCTATACGCTGGTACAAGGATGATAAACCCCTCATCAACACTGACCCTAGGATCACCAAACTGGACTCAGGGACCTTACAGATCTCAGGTGAGGACATCACTTATTATTTCCTGGTCTCAAATTTGGATGCAGTTGTAAGTTTATTTGGTAAGCTGAAAAAAATATAATGAGATGAAAGGTCAGATGTCAACATTGGGAGTCCCAATGAGCGAGAACACATTAGATCAGTTTTTCTCAGATTTAGATGCCCTTATATGTATTAGCATATGGATGGATACCTAGACCCTAAACCATGGCTGCAAGAGATAATGCAATCTGGAGGAGCACAATTCATTAGGTTGCACTCTGAGGGCGTCACATGGTGTTGAGGATTATGTTCTAAATACGTCTTTTAACCTGATGGTGGAGGTTATCTTGACTTGAGGGTTAGATGAGTATCTGCTCTAACTAACAGGTATAGTTAGTTTGTGAAGAAAAGTTTAGGGGCTTGAGAAAAAATAAGGAAATAAAGCAACAGATCAGATTGTAGGCATTAGAAACCTCAGAGACTGAGAAGGGAGAAGGAGATAATCTTTTCAATGAAAATACCAGCGGTGATTTGTTCAGTATTTTATATGAAATATAAGTATGGCATATATGAACTTAACTGTATAGTCTCTGTGAGTGAAAACTGCTTATAGGTAAGTAAATATAAACGCAGATATGAAGATAAACATGAACTTGTGTGCTTTGCTTTGAACTAAACAGACTTCTTCGATCTTCGTAATAGCAGATAGTTTGAGGTTACATTGTTTGTTAGCTTTTCAACCTCCAGGGGGATGGTTATCTCAATAGGCTGAGATACCAAACCTCTCAAAAGATGAATGAAAGCAAGAGATGGTGTAATATTACAAGATATGTCTCATTTTGTACACAATATTTGGTTATGATTTGAATCATGGTCAGCATAATGGCCCGTAATGATGGTCATCAAAAGTTAAGAGCATAGTTACCTGTAGTGGCTCGTAGTTTGTCATCAAAAGGTTAACCACTATGTGTCTGTGTGTTTGCCAGATGTGAAACTGTCTGACTCAGGGATGTACATGTGTAAGGCCATCAGTGAGACTGGGGAGACAGACTGGCAGGCAGGACTCTCAGTCTCAAGTAAGTACACAAAACACATGCTGTCAACTTCAGCATGGTTCAGGGTAACCTGTTTCCTAAAACCTCTGATTCATGTTTAACCCTTTGACACCTGAGCCAACTGAGACCCTCCTTGCAGGAACTCCAGAGCAATTTGAATCTATGTTTGATACAATACTTTTGAAGTAAATGTTACCGGCTATTGTGATTGGACGCTAAATATAAGACTTTAATATTTCACAATGCTATGTGGTCTTGCTCATCTTTGTGCGAATTGGTCAGTGTCACGTGAATTTTATTTGCCACCTGTGTACTAATGGACATGCTTGTAGGGTTAAATCTACTGCCAAATAAGATTGTCGTATTCATTCTGGGTATTTTGAAGCAACATTTGCATAATTTCATAGATTTAAAATATTAGCCGAAATATTTAATTATTTATTTATTTTATAATTATTTTCCAAAATCAAAAGAAAATGATCCTTTACAGACATGAATGATGATATTTGTAAAGAATGTCACCCTCTCCCCCCAGCTCCACATACACACTCACACACACATACATACTCACACACACACTCACACAGGTACACATTTAGGTTTTTAACTTAAAGTAGACATTTGGATTGCCTCTTATAGAACTAGGCACAATGTCAACATAAAATGGGATTAGCAGTGAGAGAAATTGCTGAGCATTCTATTTCTCATCTGTGCAGAGCAAGGACCATACCAGAAAAACCAACAGCTGGCAGCATTTCCTGGAGCTCCTTCCAAACCTCGGGTCTCGGATATAGCGGACACATCTGTCCACCTGACATGGGTTCCGAGCACAGTGACTGGACATTCTCATGTCTATGCATATGTAGTGGAATATTTCAGTCCTGAAACTCCTGAGGTAGGGACAATTAAGTCTGTGTACTGGTAATCATGGAATCTCACATCTCTAGGACTGGCAGGAAACATTGTTATTGATAAGGTTTTTTGCACATGTTAAGGAACAGACTTGAAAATAATATTGTTAAACAAAGGAGATCTAGATAGTTGACTCTGAGATAGACAAAATAGGTTCTTTAGTAGTTGTAATAGAATTAGTAGTAGTAGGAGTAGGCCTCCGTTGGTCGGGTCGACCATGGATGATGCGCCGTAGTTCTCTGCTTTGCTGCGACTGTAGCAGTGTCATGTGTGGCTGATGAGGCCGATTCTGGAGTAGCGCAGTAGCCACATCTTTGATCAGTCCCTGGAAGATTCTATAAAGTTCATATATTATATTGTGACATCTCTGGAGCTAGTATTTAACATTGTTATCGCAAAGCATTTGAGTAGGTTTAGGAACAGAAATATTTCAGTGTAGAAAACACAGAGTTAATTGCAATATAATAAACAGGGATCTAAGATAGATCTCACATGTAAGTGCCAGAATTAATCCTAGAAGGGTGAAGAAGTAGATTTTCTCAAGGTTCGCTCATCATCCGATACAAATAACATATAATTTAATAGCAAGATACAAAGTGCTGCCTGTAATGAAGTGTAATGCCACTTAGACTTAATTGTCGGTTTCCATAGTAAAATATGATCTTGCTGATTTTAGATTAAAATTTCCTTTTACTGCTATTTTGTTTTATATAGAGTTCCATCCATTCTTTGATTCACATCCTGTCTCTGTCATCTCCCTTCAGTCCTCTTTGCTTTTTCTCTCTCTATCTTCCATATGTCCTTCTGCCTTATTTTATCTCTCTCTCCCAAATGCTTCTGTGGATAACAATCTGTAATTTGTTTCTTGCATTTTTTCTTTCTTTCATTGTTTTTTTTATCTTTCTTTGTTTTATTCTTTCTTTCATTCTTTTTTTTTTTCTTTTGTTCCTTCTTCTTTTCTTTTTTTTTTCTTACTTTCTTTCTTTTCTTTTTTTTTAATATTTGTATAGTCAGACTCTCATTTTATCTACGCATATGTGAAATAAAGTTATTCTGACACATTGTAACCTCCGAATCCCCACAGGGCTGGCAGATTGCGACAGATTCGGTGACTAGGGATGGCTACACAGTGAAAGATCTGCAGCCAGACACCAGCTACGTCTTCCTCGTCAGGGCCAAGAATTCATTTGGCCTAAGTCCACCAAGTGATCTGTCAGACCCTATCACCACTAGAGGTCAGTAGTATGGAACAATGAATGGTTTTCTGCCATATCTGGTACATACACAGATATAGATTCTCTTGGTTGATTGGATAACAGTAATACTGTGTTAGTTCCAAGTCTCAACTCCAACATATTCAGATACTGGGAAACAAAAACTGTTATAAATCATCTTTAAGAGTTCACTGTTAGACTATCATAGAAATGACTATTAGTTAAATTTGCAAGTAACATGGTCAGCAGGCATTTTGTAAGTAAGCATTCAAAAGTTAACACATTTCAGAGCAGACAGAACAATTTTCTGACATTTTATCATTTTCTCTGTTTTTGCATTCAATTTTCTGTGCTGTATTTTTCAGAGAAAAGGCGAAATTTTGCAGTCAATATGCCAAGAGAGGAAATTATCAAAGAGCTGGGCATTCTGAACATTGAGTTGAAGACAGGGGAGGCCATCAATGCCACCTCTGTCAGGGTCAAGTGGGAGGTAAGCTCTAAGAAAACTAGTGCTAAATAGCTATAACTGCCCAATAGACAAACTGCTGACACATATTCATTGTTAAGTTATTATGACTCCACTATTGCTATATTCTATAAATGTAGGTCACTTTAAGTCAAAAGGTGAACCAAATAGTCAAAAATTGTAATGCTCTAACAAATTATTTTGTCATTTCATGTAGCCGTTGATGAATTGAAGTAATATATATCAAGAAATTTTGTTCCAAGAATCCTAACAAATTTGTTTTATTTTTCTTATTCTGTTACTCCTTAAATACTAAACGTTAAGCAGACTTTTATGTAAAGACTTATGATTCTCATCTGTTATTTAAAGTTGAAAAGTGTTGTATGAAATAGAGTGGGGTTTTTTTGCCATGGTTAGAGAGCTGCACAATTAGATACAAGGATGAACAAGGTACTGGAAGAAGTTTAATAGTTGAAGTGTTTGCATTGATAGGAAGAGGAGTGGTAGCTGAAGGAAAAGTTTTAGTTGGAGGAAGAAGCATAGTTCTGTCTCACTGTCCCATAGGAGAAAGGTAATCAGAGAAATTAATGTCGAGCATTATAGAAATTCATTTCTGCAGTCAACAAGAACCTTCTCAAGCTTTTCTTGAGTCTGCCTTATTCTGATACTGGTCTTGGTATTTTTTCTATACATGTACATGAAGTCTCCAGTGGAAAAACCAGACAAGTCACATTTTCTACAAAGGGAGAAAAACAGAAATTAAAGTTTAGGAGTCTATAGTTTTTCACTGCATACCCTTTTAAAATTTCATTTTTTAGTGAAACTTACCTGGTTTTCCCGAGTTATTGTTCTGGTTAACAAATCTTAGCGGTGAGCTTTATAACGTGAGGCAGTAACTCATTTTTCACAAAAATGTGACTTATCTGGTTTTTCCAGTGGAGTCTTCATATGTATATGAGTGTGAAAGTATCTTACATGTATAAGATGTCTCATCAACCCTGAATGGAATTTCCTTTCAAATAAAGGGTATCTTATCTTTTCTTATCTTGTCTCAGTGCCTGCCTTGGTTCAGATTAATTTTGATACAACATCAAGCGTAGGATAGCTATGTCATTTTTACCTGCAATCTTTATAACAAGTATTGGAGACATGGCCAAAATGTGGACAGCTTTGGTTTTGACTTGAATTCTTAAACACTGACTTAACTTTATGCTTTTCTGACATCCATAGGTGGGCACCAGTCTGGCTGCAATTGAGGGCTACGTCCTCAACTACACCCACATCCTTGACCTTGATCCTGTCAAGTACGGGGAGAGCCGCACTCTCAAGGTCACAGATCCATACCAATTCCGGAGCTACATCACAGGGCTCCACCCGTTCTCCTGGTACGAGGTCTGCGTTCAGGCATATGCCCGGGACATCACCAGCCGCTGCTCAAACTCTGTCAAAGTGCCCACGAAAGAGTCCAGTAAGTTGTCCTTCATTTTAGTGTTCATTCTAGCTGTGTTACAAGGAACAGTGGGTGGGAAATGAAAAAGAGGTGGGCAGAATAGAAGGCAGACCGACAACTTTCAGGAATGGACAAAGGGAACATGTGCAGAGACCCAGTCCACAACCATGCCAGATGAAGAAGATTGGTACTCAACTCATCAGGGGACGTCTTGATGACTCCTGATGGAGTTAAGGGCTAAGAAGAAGAAAAAGGAGTTCCAAGTGGGAGATAAATACATGAATATGCAGATGTTTGCTTGCTTTGGGGATAAATCTCCTAGTGCTATAGATCTATAAATAGCACTGTGCGTGCTCACCTTAGGAGTAAACGGTTACATATACGGTATTTATTTCACTTTTCAAGGTCCTATGGGTGGTTATCTCCACAAAGGAGTAAACTAAAAAAAATACAGAGGATCAGTTTACTTGTTGAACTTTCAAGAAAGTCTTACATATCAAATTATGCCTGTTTTTGATTAACAATGGCTTCTTTCATTTTCATTTAAAAATCTTGTCTTTCTGTTCAGTTCCCTCTGCTCCTCCGGAGAACATTGTAATCCACAAGGAAGATAACTCCTTCCACATCCGCTGGTCTCCCCCTCCCCGCCATCAGCAGAACGGAGATATCAAGGGCTACGATGTAAGTCAAAATGTTATCTTACCTTACCTCATCCAACTTATCCCATATCTTTTTTTTTATCCTCTACATAGAATCTCCGTAAAGTGTCCAGTTGGCTATCTAATCTTGACTTATAAGTCTTGCTAACTATTCTTTTTCTGTTTTTTTTTTTTATCTCAGCGATAAAATTTCTGTAGTTAATATGTTTACATTTGGTCGCTAGGTTGGAAATAGTATCAGAGCATGGTGACCACTAAGTTCTGAATCCATCAAAATGTATGTCTTGGCACTCAAACTGTTAATGCTGAATAATTCAGGCAGTCTAGATCTGTGTCCTGGCACCAGAAGTGTTAAAACTGTGTAACATGACATACAGTATATTTTGCTCCATATGAATCAAAACTATGATACTTTATATACTGTTAATATCTCTATATCCTGGCATTGTCAAAAACCTTAAAAGTTGGTTAGACCTACCCTGACATCACCTTCAGTTCTTTCTCTTGGTTAAAACTGTGTAGCATGACATACAGTCTATCCCTCTATATGAGTTAAAGCTATGTAATCTGACTTATTACATCTTTGTTACTTAGCATTATCAAAATTATTAACCCTCACATCATCTACAGCTTTCTATCAAGGCATCAAAAGAATTAAAGCTGTGTTATCAGACATCCAGTGTATTTATAATTCCATATCCTGACAACACAAGTATTAAAGCAGTGTGTTTTGACGTTGTACGTATAGCTTTATATCCTAGGAGCAAAAGTAATTAACTGACATGTTCTAGCTCAGTATTTTAGTAACAAAATAGCTCAAGCCTGACACTTGCGGTTTTTTGCTTTTTCTTGGCAACACAAGGGTCAAAGTTTTGGATTCTGCCACCATTTCATTGTCCAGTAACTTGTCCAATGAAATAGTTGTATAAGCTTATTTTGATACCACAAAGATTAAAGCCTTGTCGTTATCTGCCAGATATACTGCATAGCCGAGGTGGACAACCGCAACTGCAGCACCACAGCCATGGGCACTGACAGTAGTGTGGTCATCCCGCAAGTGGACACTGAGGGGTCCTACAGGATCAAGATCGCCGCTCGGACCAGCAAGGGACGGGGGGTGTGGAGCAAGGATTTTGTCACGGGTGAGTGTGTCAGTATTGTTGGGTGTTGGTGTCGTAGTTGTTGTTGTTGTTGTGATTGTTGTTGTTGTTGTTTCTCCCTCACTTTCTCTCTCTCTGTCTTCTTCTCTCTTTCTCTCTCTCTCTGTGTCTTCTTCTCTCTCTCTCTTTCTAACCCTTTTCCACCACCTTGTTTACCCCACTCGTCTTTTTCTCGTCTGAAATTTCTTCTTACTATCTAAAGTATGTCTCTTCCCATGCCCCTTCACTCTCTCCCGTTACTGTTACCTCCACCACACAACTCTCCTCCATTCTCTTCTCTCTCTCACCCTTCTTCTTTCTCACAACCCAACCCCCGCAAATAATTTTCATTGCTCTCTTCTCTCAAACCAAAAATATACCTAGACAAAGTATGAGAAAAACATTTAAAAAAAAAAAAGAAATAAACAAATACAGCATCCAAAAATCACATGCATACAACACACACATATACACACATACACATCATGCACACAAACATCCACACACAGACACACACACACACACACACACACACACATACAACACACACATATACACACCATGCACACAAACATCCACACACAGACACACACAGACATACACACATACAACACACACATATACACACATACACACCATGCACACAAACATCCACACACAGACACACACATACACTCATACAACACACACATATAGGGCTTTCTATAAATGCGTGCAATAGGAGTGACTTCCCTTTGCAACTTTTCGACAAACCGTGCACTGGGACGTTCGTCCGCCATTGTTTACATTTAGTTACTGCTAACCACGGAGAAACGCTGTTGCGTTTTCTGTTTAAATTATAAGTGAGCAGTCATGGATGGAAGACTTTATTGTGTCATACCATCGCTTCCCGATGATCAGAGGTTTGCGAAGGCCATGAATTAGACGCCTAAAACTGATGTGAAAAGATCTTGGCATCATTAAAAGGTAGGTGATAACCAATCATGTCTGTCAGTGTCAGAAGTGTCAGTCAGCTTT
>JBCEWB010078054.1:2264-12957 GCA_039654565.1 Peronia peronii | reverse complement strand
CCATTTTGTAAAGGCGGAGGGGTAAAGATGTGCCCAAATCAAGCAAAATAATGGATTTCTTAGGAGTAATACAAGCTGTCAACCCTACTCACATAGACTTGTCCATGAACAGATTAGTCATTGCAATTCTAGAAATGTCCTAGCGCTCTGATTCGACCAAATCATCCAGGAATCGGGGTGTTTCCCATGCCATTTGGAACATTCTACTTCGGTCAGCGGCTGACCATCTGGAGTGATACAGTGATAACCGGTTGATCTGACAAAATGTTGTCCATTGTTATATTACATTATTGGGGCTGCGTTTTGCCATTTTCATGACCATGAAAGTATGACCACTGTAAATACTATTAACAACTTGATGATGGGTTGATCAACAAAATGCTGCCCTGACCACTATTATTTCATGTTATTATTAATATTAGGTAAGTGGGATATCACACATATATGTACTTACAAACTCTCCTCCCCTGATAGGGGATTTGAATAGGTCATTGTGGTGTTTTGAGCCTCGTTCATTCGGACCGCATGTCCACTTATCTTCCTCAACATTAGCATTTGTTACTTCTTGAAGCAATGATACATTTTTCACCCACTCCATGAGTAGAATCTCTGACCCTAAACTGACAGATTAGCCTATCACTGCCAACCGTACTTAGGTATAGCAATGATTTGATAAAGTCATGGGTTTAGCCTGTAAGTTTCTCACCACAGTCAGGACCGAATAAATACAGTTGAGTCCGCTTAAATCGAATTTGCTGGGACCAACCTAATGGGTTTGTTTAAAGAGAGTTCGTCTTCCAGTTGTTAACACTGGGGGGGGGGGAGCAATTCTCGAATGACTAATGCAACACTATTTTATTTTATTCCAGGATTATTTCCCTTTATAAAGAAATCGCGCTATTGCTCCCGAACTTTGTGTTTATCTTAAATACAAGCTCTCTCTAATATGGGCTGCTTTGAAAGCAAAAGTAATGTAAAGAAAAGTTACAAGTAGAATGGTGTTAGGTTAGTTTTAGCCGTGAAAAGAACTGTTGATGAGTAGGTTCTAGCCCTGAAAAGGATTGGTAATGCTTTAGTCCTAAAAAGGGCAACTGAGTAAGTTTTACCCCTGAATAAAGTTCGAACTCTGAAAATGGTTAAAGGAAGCCATCATATAGTCTGTGAGGATAATTAAAAGTGAGTCAACCGCAAGCGAAAAAAAAAAACCAGCACGATATAGAATCTGGCCAATCAGATCTAACACGTGTAGCACAATTAGGCCTATACCTGTACTATAGGATAGGCTCTGCCAGGATGCTTGATTATCGATCGATTGCTCGGTAGCGCTAGCCCTGGTGTACGCTGTTTATCCCCCCCCCCCACCCCTCTTGAACACATGGCTCACTTACATTGTGTGCGAAGCACAATATGTCTAACCCCTCTCGCCCCATCAGCGGCACTGACTCCTTTGTTTTCAAACCGCCTGCATCTGCGTTGGTGGAAACCACGAGGAGATGACAATAGCCAATTTTTATCTTTGTGGCGGCGCTGACCGGTTCGATTTAAAGGAAACACGGCGATGGCTTTTATTTTTGCTAGAGCCATTTAAATAGGCGCAAAGAGGAAAAAAAATCTATTGTTTTGTTTTCATTCGATTTATCAGAAATTCGTTTTAACAGAGTTCGGTTTGAGTGGACCCGACTGTACGTGCTTCGCATTTCCCGCTAAGTGGTCAAGGGTCGAATTTAATATAGATCTAGATCTAGACTAGAGTCTATCCGTAGCTCGCACGATTCGTAGGATCCACAAGTAGGCTACTTGTTGGACATATACGCACTTGCCCACTTTACAGATTAATTTTTTTTCATGGCGAATCTTTTCTCCTCAAATTCACCCGCACTGCATACTCACAAACCCAGCAATAGTAGCCATACAGTTTCGGCAAGGCAATGTCATTGGTAAGTTTGGATTTTTCAGATTCCGTTTCTTTGTGCTGGATAGTTGGTTAAATTTTTGGGCAATTTTCTAGTATTAAAAACTTGGAACATCCGTTGCTCGCCGGCCACTTGAGTCCTCAGTGTTTACAATAAGATCAACGTGAACGGAGTTTAATAGATCTAGACTATATCTGGCTTTTGTTCACTATTTATAATTATGCAGTCTCTTCCATCGTTATGCATATGATCCATCTAAAACTCTTGACGTTGTTTTATAAATGAACAGTCAATAGATCTATCTCAAGGGGCGCCTAGCATTATAAATCATTAAATAGATTGGATAGGCTATCTAGAGGCTAGTCGAGCGCATTGTTTTGCAAAGCCATGGCTACATTTCAGGTGGACACACTACAAACTTTGATTACGGCAGTGGAAACTGTTATGAATCCTTTAGCCTCAAATGATCAAAGACAGGAAGCACACAGGGTAGGTTTCTTGTGTCTCATCACAGTAAAGATTGTCATCAAGCGGCTAGAATCCCCGATTGGGATTTTCAGCCCCTGATCGGGGATTTTAGCCTTGGAGGTATAATCCTTGATCGAGCAAAGCCTGGAATCCCAGATCTGGAGGAGCCCTGAATACATCATAGAAAAATAGAATCCTTAACTGAAGTTAGATTTGAAGAATAAATTTGGCTCATCATAGGCTCATAACTTAGTAGATCTATTGGTGACAGTACCTCTGGAAGTGAACAGAAAAGAAATTTTTGGAAAAATACTAATAATTAATGTAGATGCTGTTGGAATTGGAGATCGAACTCCCCATTCTCAGTTCCTTCAACTAGTCAAACAACAGCTTAATAAAAAATGTACAGCAAAACAGAAAAAATTACGTCAAATACACACACATACAGGACACCAGAAAAAAAAAATAGTGAAGTGAGGCTCAAATCCTGATTTATGGATCTGAGAGTAAAACCATACTGTTCATGTGTCCATTTGGCCATGGATGACTGTGACTTCCCCATATAATTTAGTGTATCATATAAAATATTATTATAATCCAAACTGAAATGGTTCGTTAATATTAATAGTCTTGTTTTCTGTCCATTTTTTCTTATCATTGATCCACATTTAAGTCAAATGTGCATCAGTGTTGGTGCTTTCAATTTTTTGTTTGGTTCATGTTTTGTCAGCGTTCATTGTGCTCTAACAAGTATAATATATTATACTTTGATTACATATATATGCTTTGTTGATCTTGCCTTATGAAAAGGCTCAGTCACTGCAGCAGTGTAACTGCCCCCTGTGACTGCTAGGAGCATTAGCAGTAGGCCCTCAATACGTCAGATATTAATCATTTAATCCTCATATCCCATCCACTTGTAGGTGTGTAGTCATTCATATGTGTAGTTGTCAGTCATGACCACCACTTCTAATTCATTTGATGCAGGTTCACAATGTCTAGTCCTAATGATAGTCCGAGCTGTTACATCTGATGTCTTTTTACGTACTCATTTAAACCGCAAGGTGCATGCTTTGTGTCCATGACTGCAGTTCTGTTACTTCATGACATAATATAAATGGAGAATAAAAAATGTTAACAGAGTAGGAAAATTTGTCAATATAAAATGTAACAATGATGGTATGAGAATATGAATCTCATGATAATTTTTGTTTGTTTTTTTTTTTTTGTTTTCAAGAGAATGTGAATATGTTTTCTTGCCTTTGAATAACCTGCATTTGCTAACTGTATATAATCAGCAAAACTCGTACCATCTTACTATGATATAGCAGGAATAATAGTAATCAAAAGTAAAGCAAAAAAAAAAAGAAAAGGTATACAAATGAAAATCTCTTAACTTACACCATATTGCATGAGACTGGGATTTTATATTGCAGATATGTGAAGAATTTAAGGAAAACTCCAAAGGATGTGTTCGATGTGGACTCCAGCTGGCTCAGAGAGAAAATACAGCTGTTGTACGCCATTTTGGATTGCAAGTTGTGGAGCATTGCATTAAGTAAGTGGTGTTAAACTTTTCATATTTTAATTTTTGTTTTTGAAACTTAAATTTTCAATTTAAGCAGTTGAGATTTTGCAATTTGGCAATTTGCGCAAAGTCAAGAGTTCTACAACTCTGAGGACAATAAAAAAAAATGTTGCTTTCTTTCATCATACATTGTTGAGACAAAATTTTTTTTAATGAAATCTTATTGAATGTTGTACAACACATATCAACCTTAAGTTTTTGATTTTTTCAAATAATGAAGTTGAACACTGAATTGTATGATCTATCTGTTAATGTTGCTCTCAAAAAAATCATGGAAAGTTTCTAAAGGCTAAAATTATAAAATGACATTTTGTCTTTTAAGACGAGTGAGAGATGATTGATATATTTTTTCACAGGACTGAAATGTATTTGCTAACATCACTTGAAACGTGTTTGCAGTCACATAAATTTCATGTATTTGTTCTTCATTACATCCCTTGAGCATTTAGAGAATTAGAAGTGCTGAATTTAAGGCACTGATAATGAACTTGAAGACTGAAAACTTATTGAGAAATTTCAAGATGAAAATTCATTTAGAATGTTTACAAATTTTGTTTTGTCTATAGAATATTATTTATTCATGTGTGGCATTGATTTTTATTGCAATTGTAACGTCAGACAGTTGATAATATTGTAGAAGAAATTACTCGAAACTAATCAATTAGAGACAATAAATAAATATCTGGCAAAGAATTAATTTCTGTATTATTTTCTTTTATTCCAGGTATCGTTGGCATGAAATTGGGGATGAAGAAAAATCAAATCTGAAAATGAATGCACTGAAGCTTGTGGAAAATGTAAGATTTAAGAGTAAAAGAAAATTACAAATTAAAGATAAGATTTTTTAGTTACATCACCAAAACTCCTTTCATGCACAAGTTCAAGTATCCACCATCCACTCAGATGCAAGTTCTTATGAGAAATGTAGTTTCATTTTATTTTGTTTGGCACATGTCCGCTCTGTAACCTTCTGTTGTATCTAGACATGGTATTTCTGCATTGTCTGAAGAGCATTTGCACTGGGAGAGATTAGCAGAATCACATTGTTTCAAATTTCTCTGTTCAATGAGGATCTTGCAAAGGAAACTTCAGCTTCTTTTTGGCATCTTTGATCTAAGTCAGTGGTTCACAACATTTTTGCAATCGCAATTCCCTATCCAAAAGCTTGAAACCCATGTGACCCCCAACTAACATTTACATTTTATTTTCTATGATGGAGAGGGAAAGGAACACTAAAACAAAAACAAAAAATATATAAGAGCATAAAAAATTGATGAGTTGAAATTAGTTTTACCCCAAGCCACTTCTAGCAAGGCTCCTCCCTGCCAAGGTTTTGTGACTCCCTTGGGAGTCACAATCCACTGATTGGGAACCCCTGGTCTAGGATGTACCACTGTACAGCAAGTGCTAATAATACAGACATCTTGCACCTGTAAAATACTGTAAGGCCATAAGCTAGAGCAGTTGTTTCTCTATCTTTCCCTAGATTAAATACCCATTATCATATGCATTATATTTCAAAATTAATTTTAATGCAATGGATTGTCCACTATAGATCTCATGATTGATCATGAAACTCAATTACATATTTCTGTTTGTGTGACCTGAACTCCATTAAAAGTGTATGAAACCATAAAAGATGTGCTGCTATAAGTAATTGCCATCATATCAGTCTATCATTTTTGCTTTCTTGTACAGTGGGCTCCACCTAAGAACCTGCTGTTAAGAGCTCAGTCCATCTCATTATCCGTTTCTGCCACAAAACGGAATTTTTTCACTATAATTTACCTGTGTTAAAACCTGCTCCCAGATTCCCAGAGAAAAAAATCTGCCTAAGAACCTGGTGTTGGGTCAAGACATGCAAGTGCCCAAAGTGTAATTTTGTATCAGATAGTCCACTTGAAAGAAAATCACGGCACTAGGCATGCAGTAAAAATGGGGAAGGGGTGGAGTGAACCATGATAGAAAGGGGGGAGTGATGTAGAAAATTTGACTTCATAATCGGGCCATACATTTATGGTTCATTTAGGCCTTTCAGCCTCCTATAGGGTGGCTATCTTGGGGCCATGACCATTTTTTTGTTTTGCCAACACATGGAACAGTGCCTATGATTGGCTTTGTATATAGCAAAGAAGAAGTTTAGCTTCTGAGACTGGTCAGTTATTTTCCTAATTCAGTCGGTTGTCGGGCTGATTTTAAACACTTCAGTCTTTCATACTATTATTTTTGTGGTAAAAATGCGATATCATGGTTTCACTCAACAGTGATACTACCATCAGTTGGAAGCTCACAGCTTTTGCAAGAACCTGGGCATTATTCACAAAGTTATAAACCAAGTAAGCTCAGGTTCTGTTAGATCTAAGTATAGCGCATTTGCATACAATGGAGAAAGCTGTTCTTGTACACATTGAGAAATCTGTAAGTAAGGGTAACGCTTAGCTAATCATAGCAGTCAAGACAGTGGTCAGATGAACTGCATAATTTTTCAGTCCGCCTATGAGCCCATCTGCCAAAGAGCCCACTATTTTGTCTCTGGATGAATGGGTTCTTGGGCAGAGATACTGTATAAGATATCATATAACTATAAATCTTTCTTTTTATTTAATAGGGAACCAAAGATATTTTGCTAGAAGAACAGCATATCAAAGATGGAGTATCCAGAGTTTTGGTGGAATTGATGAAAAGAGAATGGCCCCAGTTGTGGGAAAATCTCTTCACTGATTTCACAACACTTTGTCAGAATGGGGTAAGACATAGCTGTAAGTGACAATAATATTAAGTCATTACAAGTGAATAATATAAAGGAAGTTTTGGAGTAGCTAGTGTTTATGAAAATCTAAGAAATTGCTTGAAGTGTTAGTAATTTCATTGTCTTGTGTACAATATCCCTAGAGTTTGTTGAAGAATTCTTTGTCCAGTCAGAATAAAAAATACAACAAATATCATATTCCACTCTGGAAGAACAAAAGCTCTGTCAGACTTTGGATGATTTGTTGCTGTTCATCATTCCTTTGGGTTTCTTTTGTAAAATTTGATGATTGTAGAATCACTTCATGTTTTAATTTCATTTTTTATTATTACTTTTTTTTTTCTTTTCTTTTGTAAAATATTTTGTAAACTTACAGAGAACATATATGCTATGCAGTGTAAGATGGAATAGACCTATATGAACTAACAGAATGCATCCTGTGTCATAAATACATGTAAAATATTTAAGTTTTCTCTGGTATATCCATCTAATTTGAACAAAACATTCTTTCATAGACAAATGAAATTGACTTTGTCATCAAAGTGGAGAATAATTATGGATCTGTCACATGATGAGGAATGTAGTTCTTTATGAAGCATTTACAAAGATCATTATTATGTTGAAAAAAGAAGACTGGCTATGTTTATGAAGCATTTTGCAAGCCTGTTAATTAACACAGTGATTTTATAGAAACGACTCAAAAGAATGCTTCTTGTCAATGACATTACTGTCTTGTTCTCAGGTTCACGTAGTGGCTTTGCAGTATAGAAAAAACATTATTTATTTGCATTGATTTGAATGTTTGCCCTCCAGGAAACCCAGACAGAGTTAGTCTTACAGACTTTGCTGAGACTGTCTGAAGATGTGGTGCGTTTCCAGAATCTGCCTCATCAACGAAGGAAGGAGCTCCACCAAGCTTTGGTGTCATCCATGGCATCCATGTTCTCTTTTTTCTCTTTCTTTCTCAAAAAGAATCTTTCAGTTTATAGATCTAAAGTAAGTTCATTTTTATTAAGAAATTGTAGGAATAATACTGTATTTTATTTCATCAGTTTCTCCATCTCAAGTTTTATGAGGTTAACTTCACTAAAAGTAACATAACTACTTGCTGGATATTTGTTGGTTTTTCTTTTCTAACTCATAGTCTGCCAGACCTATCCCATTTCTAGCTTAAGAAATTGATGGAGCAATTATCTATACATTGTTGCCACATAGGTCTAAATAATGTGAGACACAAAACTGAAATGTTGCCTCAGTTCCAGGAAATTTCACGTTTGTGGTGTATTTTTATTGTTGTTGGGTTTTTTTTGTTTGTTTGTGGCTGAGGAAGAATAACTCTCAACAAATGAAATAGAGAAAAGTGGGTTATTAGTAAGAGTTAGAAAATTAGTTCATAATATATTAGATTAGATTGCTCTAGCAGACTCACCACATTCAGTCCTTCAATTTCATATTCACATAAGCACCGATGTCAGTAGATAGTACTGCGTGAATGCATTGGTGACAAATGGTTCAGTTGAAGCTATTAGGATACTTTGATTGATTTGAAGCTGTTTGTTGTGAATTGCAGGAGTGAAACATGAAGCAAATCAATTTTTATTCTGATTAATATTAGAGTTAGCAACTTTGATTATTTACTTGATTCAGGAACCATTACTGGTACGATAATGCGTTAGGATTCTGTGGATGTCTTTTCAATAAAATCTGATCTCTGCTTGTCTCCTTAGGTGGTTTTTACCTCTTTGTCTTTCGGCTCCAATCTGAGTGGAAGTAATATTTCTATATCATTTGTCAGGTGCTTAAAATTAAAACTTTTGTATACAAGCAGGTGTGATCTATTACCATTGCCATTGTAATCTAGTTAGGAAATGGCCAAGAAAATGGTGACCGGACAACTGATGTGGATGCCCTAAAAGCATGCAGAATTTGCCTGTCAGTCTTGGATACCTTGACAGGCTTTGTGGACTGGGTCAACATCAACCACATCATTGAATCAGATTTGCTTCCTTTGCTGTGCTCTCTGCTGTTGGATGACCAGCTGTGTCTGAGAGCCTCAGAGTGCCTGCTGCTCATTGTTGGGAGAAAGGTATGCTATTGTTTTTTTTTTTTAATCTGGACTTTTCTATCAGTACTGACAGCGTAACTTATCTGTCTACTGTTGATTGAGCAGTATATGTGTCTCAGGTTTTAGAACACCTGCTAGTCATCATTTGGAAGACAAGTACTTTTTCTTTTTTTTATCTTTACTATGCTATCTCCACTCACTATGTTACGTACTTGAGTAAAATTTTCTGTTTGCTAAATGACCAATTGTGTCTGAAGGTTTTGAAATGCTGATAGTCATAGTTGGAAGAATTTTTTTTGTTTATTTTTTTTTTTTAGGTTTGTTTGTTTGATTGTTCTTTTTTGTTACTTTTACATTTTTATCTGCACTAATTGTGTTGTGTAATTATTATTTGTTTTTTCCTTGTGGCCATCTTGATAACAGATTGAATTTAGAACTCAAATGCCCATTATTCATGTCTCCGCTGCCTAAGTAACTTCACAGGTCTAGTAACTATACATGTTCATTATACAGTCTTTCAACACAGCCAAAAGTCAGGCAGAAAAAACTTGTCTGTTTTAAATGCTTTCTGATGGCATTAGTAAAGTTCCACTGGGTTTCAGTGCGGATGTAGAAATTGGTAAACCATTCTGATTCATCAAGAATATGATTGAATTAATTGGCGTACTGCTCTCAGTTGTGAAATGCCCATTTGAAGTTTAAATTCAGATAAATTATTCATTTTGTCCTCAATGAAACTATGCCTTCCTGTTCTAAATTCATTTCTTTTGTTGTTTTCATTTTGCAGGGCAAATTATCAGAACGTAAACCTCTCATGGTGTTGTTCAGTCAGGAAGCTATGACAGTATTATTGCAGGCAGCTAAGTAAGTTTTATGTAATTACGTTCTTTATTATTTTTCTGTATTGTGGTGTTGGTGGCCTAGTGTTTGAGTTGTTGAGCTCAGTTCCAAAAGTTACGGATTCAAACCGTGATAAGTGCCGATGTTTTTGGAAAAGACAAAATTTAGGCACATTTCCTGACTCTATCCAGGTTAACATGGATACCCAACAGTAGACTGGGAATGTTATTGTAAGATGGATTTGAGTGCCTAACAGGCAATTGCCTTGTATGTTTCTTAGGAAGTTGAGAACGTATGTGAGTATCTCATTGGTCTGCTGGGATAGTAATCGGTTGTAAAGCGCTTAGAGCCTGTAGGGATAAGGACTATATACATGCTCTCTCTTGTTATTGTTACTGTTAATAATATTGTATTCATGTATAGTATCATTTTCAGCTCTGGTATTTCAGTTTACACTGCTGTCAAGGAAGCATAATATAATATGGTATCATTCTGCATAGATATGTTGAATCATTCTGCATAGATATGTTGAATATCGAGATCAGTCTATGGCTGACATAATAATGTTATTAGAAATAATAAACAAGCATGCTTGTAATCCTTTAGTATTGTCACTGTTCCACAATAATGGCATAAGTTATTTTCAGCTCTTTTAAAATATTGAGAAAATGGATATTTGTAATATTAGTGTGGTCAGAATGGGGGCACAGAGTGTGCCACTGTATTGCTACACAGTATCAAACAGGCAGAAATGTTCACTATTCCTTGAGGTTTGCATTTGATTACTATTTGAATGTAGCTTAGCCGCAGACTAATTCTATTGCCTATTCTCTGCACAGCAATGCAACAGAGCACATCACCGAGTCAACCAACTTTGTTTTCCTCAAGCGTTTGGGTGAGATCCTGTTGGAAACAGGCAAGCAGCTCTGCACTCTATGGGTGGGTGACCTTTAATTTCGCTTTATATGCTTTCTTTCTTACACAAGACTGGGGTAGTTAAATATTTACACATGTATGTGTGTTTTGTGTTTTTTTTTGTGCGGGGGGGGGAGGGGGGGGGGGGGACCCCG
>JBCEWB010078023.1:0-12958 GCA_039654565.1 Peronia peronii | reverse complement strand
TAGAAGCATTTTATTAAATGCTGACATAAAAATTTTACAGGTTTAAGCTGCCACTTTTGTGTAATTGAAGATAATATATAGGAAATAATAGTTCAAATTTATTAACTTTACATGAAGTTTTCAAACAAACATAACTTAAAAACTAATAGTCACAAGAACATCGCGTTTTCATAGAATTGTAGTCAAGAAATGATTCTTGAACATAGAACAGGTAGATGAGTGCTGGTAATTGAAAGACAACAGATATAAAGGATCTAAATCACCTATTAATAAGGACAACGTGACCCAGAAACACTATCGCGTAAGCGCGACTCGTGACCCCCATTAACCCCACGTCAGGCGCACTGGTAGGGGAGATTTATTGCCTGAACTAAAAGTCCCGATTCGAGCCAAAATGCGACGCCGTGCGAAATAGTCAGGAAGCATGTCCTGCAAGGACTTCAACAGTGCTATAGTTTGAAAGATAAGCAGAGAAGGTTTAAAAACAACCAGAAAATCTCAGTGAAATTTACAAAATCATGAAAGGAGAATGGAAGATTATATATGTGATGTTCCTCAGGCATCGTCTGATAGTGAAAACATCCAGTTTCAAGTCGTATGCATATCCTCTAAGGTTGGACCTGTAATGCATCCTAGACTGTCTTTGAGATCAACACAGATATTTACTGATTTCATATAAATTTCAGTTTTAAAAAGAATTCAGAACTACATGAAATAGTGTTCAGAGATTTTGATCCAATGGATTTTCTTGGGCAGCACATGAATACTGCGTTAAGTTTTATGCTAATTGTTGTGATGATCTATATACAACACAGCAAATTTTAAGACATCACATTAAAAAAAAAAATGAGACTCAATGCATGTTACAGAATTTAACTACATAGGCACACATCAAACAGTTTGCCCGAGAGACTAATAACAACCAATCTGTGATCTACAAGGCAAACGAACCTGTAAGCCATAATATATTGAGTGGTGGTGATTATCACTGAGCAGATCGCCTCTATGAGGAACCACTAGAAAAATAAAAAAATTACCATTCCACAGATTTTCATTATATTTATTGCATATGATTTTTATTAAATCTACTTTGTTTCATTGTGCTGAGTTAGTTACCAGTTGACATTTTGTTTGGTGGTTCAAGATATTTCTATAAAAGTAGAGAGGAGCACCACATGATGATGCTGAGCCACAATACATCCACAGTATATAGTACACAATACATGTCTTACCTGAGCATTAAAATCCACCATGGCTTTGAGCATATCCAGAGGGAAGTCTGGGTACATGGTGCTGGCGATGAAAATAAGATCTTCTCTTGTCAGGGGATCCACATAAACCTGAGGATTGAGAAAAATGACCAGAATATTGATTAGTAATAATAGAAGTCTTTAGATCTGTCAGTGGCTAGTGACACTAGACTGGCCATCACTAATGAAACCTGTGAGGCAAAGATGTTTGTCAGTAACTACTCAACAACTATCTATCATATAGCATGTGACATTTGTCCCTCACTGAAGTGACTATAAGGCTTGTTTGTTTTTACAACAGAACTACAGAACTACTTCAGAGATGCAGTAAGTCTGTTTACCATAGGGCTCACTCTCAGCACAAACTATTATATAACAGAAGTTGTCGAAAACAAGAAAAAAAAAATATTATCCATACTATTTACCTGTTGCAGTTTTGTTTTTCTTTCCCTGGAGCTACAACAATAGTGATAACATGACTTTATGCTAATTCTCAAGAAGGTTGGAACTTGTTGGTATCAATATTTGTGCATAATTATGATCTGTTCCAGAAAGACAGTGTGTGTGTGTGTCAGACAAAGAGATTAACAAAAGATTGAAAGTGCAGGTAATGATATGACCCACCTGTGTGAACCTGTTGATGAATGACCTTGGCAAACCTTTCCTCCCCCCGCCCTGGGACAGCGGGTTCTGACAGGCAAAGATGCGGGTCTGTTGGTGCTGGATGTGGAAAGTCTTGCCCAACTCGGGGACATAGACCTCTGCGCGGTGATCAAAGCAGGCGTTCAGTCCCTCTAGCACCGATTGAGAGGCCAGGTTTAGCTGGGGAATTACAACAGCAATGTAGAATTTGTTGAAAAATAATATACTTGGACATGTAAAATTTTCAATAATGTTTTTCTGACAAATAAGACGATGACTTGTGGTAGATGACTTATGTGGTCATACCTATTCATGCCAATACCATTTGAAAACAGTGATTGTAAAGTATTATCTATTCCTATCCAATATATGGAAGGCCTGAAAGAATGATGATATATTATCTGAAACAAAACATGCCTACCACAGATTTACTTTTTTCACACTTAACAAATTATTCACTGCAGTCTTGTGTCTCCTGTGGCTCTTTTCATCTATGCACAAAGTTGAACCAGTTTGTATTCTGTATTGATACCATAGTGACCAGTACTTAGGTTGTCTGTCCTCTCCTGTTGCTACAGTGTCTTTCATGACTGAATCTACCCATGTTTGATAAATGTGACCTATAGTGATCTGCAAGTGATGAACATTCTAGCAATAAACAATCTGTACCCTGCATTACTGCCATAGTAGCAAGTACTTAAGATCAGCAATCCTGTCCTGCTTCTAGAAAGCATTTTGAGACTGAATCTACCTATCAACATGGCTTACTGCGGTACCCACCGGTGAAGGGCAGTGCAACAGTACTACACTACTTCAGACCTCACCTCATCAAAGACCACCCAGTGTCCAGCTTTCAGAGCCTGTAGGAAAGGTCCATCTCTCCAGGCAAACCTTCCTCCCTCCTCCCCCTCCACTGGCAGGTCAGCCCCAAACAGGTCAGTCACATCCTGACAACAGACAGTGTTAAACAACAGGTTCACTCAGTGACATCATACTGTTGCTATAATACTTTGAACCTGCCTAGGCCACATCTTCCATACATTCATCCGAGGTTCCGTCTCTGCAAAGAGGTTGGAGGTCATGACACACCATCTTTCTTGGTCTAGTGCAACCTCACAGCACTCATTCATTGTTCTCCCAGTCATCTCTTCAATATTGTTGAGCCAGCTTTTTCACCTTCTGTCTCTTCCTCTTTTCCCTTCGACTTTTTCTTCTACGATTTCTTTCTGGATGTTTTCACGCTTTCTTGTATGGCCATAGTACAAGAGCTTTCGTCTTTTTATTGATTCTAGAAGGGTTTTCTTCTTCAGACCTAAATCTTCAAGAACCTCTTTATTTGTTTTCTTGGCTTTCCACGAGATTTTACCCATTCTTCTATATACCCACATCTTGAGGGCATCAATCTGTTTCTCCAGGCTGGATGTTAGAGTCCAGCACAGCTTTTCCTAATTTGAGGTGTCACTCAGCCTACAGACTGAGGCTAACAGATAAAGAAGCAAAGTCCCAGATAAAAATTCTACAGAACCTAACATTGTGATTTTTTAAGATTGACGAGTGGAATGATAATTCAAACAATCCACAGAGATACAATACTAACTGATTAGAAACAGCGGAATGGCTATTATTGTGATCAGGCTAACATGGGTGTGACCAAAAGCTGCTAGGGTCATCAAAAAAACTTGGGCTGAACTGCTGATACAGATACTAACTGTCACGAAATGGCTTTCGCAGACAAAGTGTCAGTTATCTTTTTCTTATCCCAAAATCAGGTAGAACATTATTTCAGATTTATCACTTACCTTTCACAGAAATGGTTACAAGCATATACCAAGTGCTTAAGACAAATAAAATATAAGACAAACAAAAGATCTCTGAAAACCACCAACAATAAATTACCACACAGCTTTGCTGCATAGTCTAAATTTGTAGATGGTATTTGCTTTCCATCTACAATGGTCCCAAAAATGTCCTGAGTGGCTCCTTTTCAAAAATTCACTATTTTCTTCTGTGATATCCACTAAGCAAGTGTGTCGATCCCTCAGAAACAAAAGACTTACTGTTTGTTCTGACAGGTTGATTCTGACCAAAGTTTTGCGAGCGACTCTGGCCACCGCAGCGACCAAGCTGGTCTTGCCCACACCAGGAGAACCTTCCAGAAGCAGCGGCCTCAGCAGCTGAAGTCCTCGCAGCAACCTCTGGGCATTGGTACAGGTGGTGGGGGCCTGCAGGGCAAACGGTTCCTCATGGGTATCTGCAACGGGGACTGGAGAGAACAGAATCTATACCTTACATTTCCATTGTTAGGCACATGACAGAGAGAGCACTTCAGAAGAAAGGAGTATTCTATGGACAGTGATCTTTTCTTTTTAACGCTAGTTCTGGGAGCTGGGTACCGGACAGCCATTACCAGCAAATCTAGAGCTCACTTCTCATGGATATGTATTGAAAAATCAGACAAACTGTAAAATAAAACTTGGACAAGCTATATCCTGGAAATAAGAAGAAATGAGAAGATGAAAAGAGAAAAGACTTTACGTACATTTCTGCTTGCATTGCTTTGGATTATCAATTTTTAACACCATAGCACTGCTATATGTCTTGCGACCAGGGCAATTGAGTCAGAAGTTGCGTCGGGTGATTTCGAGCTGCATCCGTTTTTAACTATTTTCCGACTCAGATACCAAATTTTTTTTTTTACAAAATGAAAATTTAATCTTTTTTAACCTGAAAAAAAAAAATGAACATCTGAGTCGGAAAATAGTTCCAAATGGCCGTAGCTCAAAATCTCCTGGCACGACTTCCGACTCATTTGCCCTGGACACAAGACATATATGCTCAATCAGTGCATGTTTCAGTCCTAGGAAATGACATGATGGGAAGAGTTTCAAGATACAAACCTCGATGCAGGCTAAAGGGTGGGATGCTGAGGATCTGCTCTGTGATGATGACTGATGTTTTCTGTGGGCCAGTTTTGTCCAGCAATATCCCACAGCCAGCCAAGTCAACGTCTCGGTCAGTCAGGGCGGTCAGTTGTTGGTGCAAGAACTTGAGGCATAGAAGTCGTGACATGTGAGCGCTGGTCTCTGAGCTGAAGGTTGTAGATCCTGGCAGCAAAGATACACAAGAGACATCACTTCATACAATACTTTCAAGAATATGCATTTCTTTTTGTACTTGATGTATTCATTTTCTTGTAGCAATCAAGAACTTCAAATCTCTAGCAAGATGTACGCTTCACAACTATGACCTACCAATCCTACAGTAGATACTGCCGAATGAAAGAGTCAAAGATTTCATTCTTTGTCCAGGTATACAAAGACTTCACAGCATAGCACAGAACAACTTTCTCAATGTTGCCTGAGCGTAGATGGTGGTACAATAAAGTTCTAAGATAAGACTAATTGAGAATATAACTGAACATTATCAGAAATCCTGAAACGCTAACTATGTACAAAAAATTTGTAATAAAGTGAAGAAGAATTGTCAAGTCATCCGTAACGAACGTACAACCTCCCCACTGACTAACGGACTCTCGCCTGATCTTGACCTATCTCGACTCCAGTCCACTACAATCCAGTCCAGTGAGTAACTCATCAGGGCCTATTGGATCAGCAGACCAGATATTTCTCGTTCAGTTTATCAAACAGATCAGCTCCTTACCTGCCCCCAAGCTGTCCAGAAAGACCAGGCAGGCTCCATGTATGTAGGCCACCACAGGCTCCAAACCTGGGCATGAGTCATCTGTTTCCATGGCAACCCGGGCTTCCACACTGTCCTCCCATCCCAGCGTACAGGTGTTGATAAAGTTGACCCAGCTCAGAATATCTCGAATGCTGACGGTCGTTCTGTATTACAGAAGAGAATTCATCCATATCTCTTGTCAGCATCTGCCACACCTTACGAATTAACATATTATATCCACATGGCTGTGCATCACCATGCCTTTAGTTTGACCCATGCTGGTGGCTCGGCCAGGGTTAAGAGGTCAAGTCACAGTTCACCACTGCCTCACGGGAGCACGAGCTAACTGCTGTGACTTAACGAAAATGGTGGTATTTTAACACAACAACATGTGCAATTGAAGATCATGAAACATTAAGACAAAATATAAACATTTCATTTCCTCCCGGTCACCCTTGAGACATCAGGCGTGGTCGGCCCTGCTGCTATGAGTCTATTGCGTAAAATCGGCAACAGAATTTCAATGGCGACTGATGAGTCAAGACAGACCCATTGGTTTTTTCAAAGAATCTCCTTGGCGATCGTGCGAAGTAATGCCTTCTCTATTATCACACCAGCGAGGCAGTCATCGCTGTCCCCCGAAACCGATCAACTCCTGTGAAGTTACATTTACTTTCATGAAATAGATTGGCTGATATTCTCCTGTCTTACATTGAACTATGTTGTCTTTGGAAAAGGCTAACTTTCTCTGCTCAAAATTTGTGAACTGGCTTCTTCCCCATTTAACCTGTATTAGAATGCATTTCATAATTACGGTAATAGGGCTTTGAATTCCAGGGTTAGACTAAATGACTAACACAAACAAAATATAAACATAGAGATGAAAATCTGAATTTTCTGTAGTATATTTTTTAATGACATATCTCTTGTGAGAGAGAAGATAACACTAGTTCCCAAAATGGGTAAATTGTGTTAAATTTAAATGTTAGCCTTTTTCATTTCCCATTATCCGAGAAAGGCCATGAATTTTGTCCGTTTCAAAAATATGATTGGAAAGAAGAGGATTCAACCTTTCTAACAGTGGTGAAAAAAAACTTGCATGGAAACTGGTTCTGCCACAATCAGTTGTTTAAACACTGTGACCCCCTAAGTAATGAACACAGCCTGGCCAGTATCTCAGATCTGCAGGGGAAAGGCTTACATTGCATGCAGGCAGACACTGAACACGACTTAGCATCATGTGCAGAAACTGTGAAACAGTTAAAACACTGTGTTATTTGCTGTATGCTCCAACAAGAAGACAGCATACAGATATTGCATTATTGAGATTAAGCACATGACTTGTTACATGGATTAACAAATCAATACTATACACAATCATTACCAAAGCTATATAGTTTATGAGGGTTGAGGAAAGTTCTAAACATTTTGAAGTTTGTCTGTTCTTCTTTTTGCTGATATCAGATCTAGTGATTGTGGTTGTGGTTTGGTTTGTAGCAGGTTTGCGTTCATTACTGTCTGTAAATGTGCAGATTCATTTGTTATTGCATGCGCTCTCTTCTCTGACTTTGAAATGGTGGAATGTATGAGTTCCCCACCCTGTTCACCAAGAAAACCCAGTTCAGATCGATGTTGTTCTATGAAGGGAATGCAGTGGTTTTCTGAATGTGATGTTTTGGGACAGCATTTTGAGGGAAATGTCTGCGATAAATTTCACATAACTGGCTACTGTTATCTGTACAGAAGCTGTTATATTTTCTGCTACTGGTTGTGTGTGAAAGGAGTGCGTTTATCTCACTAAATGCTTCATTCATTTGTTCATTGTCATTTGGACTTCTCCGCAATGTCTCTGGTCATTTCCACCACGGCAGTGATTAACTGCTTCCTGAAGCCAGCGCTTCTTTTAATATTTATGTCGCAAATGTATTTCGAATGGTGGCCATCAATGTCTCTTTCAATATTGATATTGTAGTATAGAACAAATTCGGCCCTAAATTTATCATGGTTTTGCTTCAGTCTCTTTAGTCTTATCATTTCTGTCCAGATAACACATCCTCTTCATTCACATAATAATGCACAGATCTTGCGAATGCGCCATAACGAATTAAATATGCAGTAAGAAAGAATAAATATTCATAACTCTTGTTCTAATTTAAATAATAAAACACAATTTTCACACAATGAAGAGCCGATCATGGAGGTTTGATTTAAGTAATAAAAAAGATACTTCAAACACGGCCATAAGGAGATATTGATCGTTAAACTAACTATGCATTGCAATTTTAAAGAGGATTACACAGTCTTTTCAACAATCTCTTAAAGCACAACTAAACACAATATACCAACCAAAGCTACATTGGAGGACAGAGGAAATAGGTGAGAATATACTGGTGGTCACAAGATGATATTCACTTTAGATACCATCTTAGAATAATGGGCTGAAAATACGTATCATGACAAGACCACCCAGTAGCGCAGGCCTACTCCCAATGGGGTCCATTGACAGCTGATTTATTGCTTTGCGGCGGCGAAACTAAAAGTACGCCGAGGGTCGGTTTGCATACCCATGTCCAAAGCACATTTTTCTAAAAATCTCAAATATATCAGCATACATCAGAAAATATGGCCAAGAGATATGGTCCCGCAGATTTTCACACAGACAATATCTTTTTTCCAATAACGATTTTCCCCTTATACGGAGTAAAATACCACTGTCTGCAGCTTGTGGCAAACACTGTCAGAGATCTGTCCTACTCTTAACTAATAGTTTGCAACATCATGGTAAAAAATAACTATCTTTGATCACTATTCACACAAGAAACATTTTTGGGAACTATCTTTTCCTCTGCCCAACTGATTTACATAGTGAAATAAAAACTTCCAGTGACAAGATTTTTATCCAACTGCCAGAAATCAATGACAGGACTGCTAGGCTAACAGGCCCTATTTCTCAGCTATGTATAAGGTTTAGAATGCTTAACAGACAGCCGCCTAGTGTGTTCCAGGAATTTGAGAACATCTGGTAGTATCTCTATTAGGTCTGTTGAGGTAATAATAGATTGTAGAGCGCTTAGGGCTTGTACACTGTACAGGGATCAATGCATTATTATTGTTATTACATATGCTCATTACTAAAGGCACATTTCTAAATTGCGATAATCCCAATATCTAATCTGAAAACAGGGTGAGTGCCATGCTATCAACCGTACCTCATCTACTCTGGCTCCAAATTACTAACTATTCCATATGTCTTGCACCCAGGGCAAATGAGTCGGAAGTCGCGCTGGGCGATTTCCAGCTACAGCCGTTTTTAAATATTTTCTGACTCAGATACCAATTTTTTTTTTTTTTTCACAAAATGTAAAATTTAACCTTTTCTAATCTGAAAAAAAAAAATTTGGTATGTGAGTCAGAAAATAGTTAAAAATAGCCGTAGCTCGAAATTGCTCCGCTGCTTCCAACTCATTTGCCCTGGGTGTAAGACATATGAAGACTCCAGTGGAAAAACCAGGTAAGTCACATTTTCTACATAGGGAGAAAAACCAGAAATTAAAGTTTAGAAATCTATAGTTTTCACTGGATACCCCATTAAAAACTCTCTTTTTAGCAGAACTTACCTGGTTTTTCCAAATTATTGTTCTGGTTAATAATCTTAGCGGTGTGCTTTACAACGTCGGGACATTAACTCACTTTTCACAAAAATGTGACTTATCTGGTTTTTCCAATGGTTTCTTCATATGTCAGTACTGACCAACAACATTTCACCCTCACCCCCCTCCTCACCTCTTGCCAAACTCGGTGGTTGTAAACCAGGAGATGAAGTCCATGATGGCATGGCCGAAGCCGCTGGTTCCATCCTGTGTGTTGTACAGGTGCAGGCCTGAGCTGATGTTTTTCTCAATGATAGCAATGAGGTCATGGAGGAGAAAGGACTGGGGACACCAGATCTCTGTGAATCTGTTCCTCAGGGCTGGCGACAGCTGGGAACCACGGGACAGGGTGAGCAAGTGTATTACACACTGGCCAGGTTTTTTCTCATGTAGTATTTGTTTGTTTGGTAATCCAGTGTTTGTTCTGATGTTATTTGTGATATTCTTGTCTGTATGTGTGTGTATATGTGTATAAATGTATGCCACACCAATTGTGAAAGAATTTTGTTTTCAGAACAAATAAAGTTTATCTCATCTTATGATGAATGTCAACTCTTTGCAATCTATTGCACTCGAGCATTTTATCGAACGTGTTGTAAGATTATTTTCTTTAAAAATTTTCAGTGTAATCTAATAATACTATACACAACATGACCTGGTCTAACATATACAAGTGAAAAGTTCACATAAAAAAAAGCACATGATAAAGAAAAAAAACTAAGGTAAGCAAGGGAGCTCTCGGACAACTGAGAACAAGAGTGGGGCATAGGTGAGAACATCAACATGCAAAAAACTAACTGGGAGGCCCCACTCGCTCAAACAGCAGAGAGATCATGTGTAGGTCAGTATTCATATTCCATCAGATCAAACTGTGTCGTTACCTCTTTCTTGCCAAAATCCCCGCCAGGGTTCATAGTAGCGAACACCTGGAAGTTCTCGGCTGCTTTCAGTTTCTCCACCTCAGTATCACCTGGACCATCCCCTCTGCCCCCTCTCTCTGCCAGTAACAGGGTCCTCTCGGGCTCCAGAATGCTGGAATTCAAATCACATAAACATATATGGGTCACTGTATGTTCTTGCTCTCGTTATCTTACAGAGAATAATATCCTGATCTTGAAATCTCTTCTAACCTTCTTTTTTTTTCTTCTTTTTTTTTTTTTGGAGGGGGGGGGGGGGGGTTAAAGTATTTTACATTTCATAATGATATCTAGAATTCTCTGAATATTCAGCTTTAACTTAAACATTTACAAATTATACCAACTATGACATCTTTCCTTGTGAATATGGAAATGAACTATACAGAATCTTATGAATGCAGTCCGTGAACTTGGAGCAGAGCATGCAATATATCAGATATATGTAACAAAGTAAGCAAATTTGTAAAGTTCTTATATTGATCTCAGCCTAGAAGTCTCTTCATATGTTTTTTTTTTTCCAGAAGATTTTTATCAGCAAAGCCAGTGATGATTTTTTTTTTTTTTTTTTTGAGATCAATAAAATTTTCACTCAGTGTTTACCTGTTGAGTCTCTCCAGCACAGAATCATCAGCCAGGGAGATTTCATCAATGAGGAATATGGCCCCTTCCTTCATGGCTATAACCAGTGGGCCATCCTTCCACTCAAACAGTTTACCATCTCTAGTGGTTTCCTGCCATACAAACGCAAGAACCATCATTTTCAAATGCTGAAGATATTTTGACAGTTACAATGAGGAAAAAAACAAAAGGCTTCTATAATGACATAAAAACACTATTCCATCTTATTGCACAAATTTATTTACTGAATAAATTACCACCAAAAAGAGAAAAAGAATAAGAATTTCTTTTGAAATCTAAAAGTAACAGTAACTTTGACTTCTCACCAGTTTTTCTACATTTTTTTTTCTTCTTCTAACAAACTACTTTACAGCTGTTTACAGTATACATGGCACAACTAGATATCACAGGACAGAGCTATATCAGTAATGATATTAGTACATCATCAGAACAGGAATATCCCACAGACAAAAAGGCAAAAGTTACAGACAACGTACACTGTCATCATGTGACCTGACAGGTCGGAGGCCGCCCAGGAAATCTGCGCTCTCTGTGTGCATGTGACAGTTGATGCTGTGCAGCCTCTGACCTTTCATGGCTGCGTACAGCTGACACACAGTCGTCTTCCCAACCCTGCAGACAGAATGGAATTGCATGTCTGATTTTTCAAATAAATTTCAAGCTACAATAAAAACTCTAAAATGATGATGCTGCATGTTTTGCATAAAGTTAACATGACGTTCATTTTCTGATTTCAGACACAAAAGTTTGGAGCATTCAAGATCAGTGGGAAAGTAAAACAGAAAAAATAAAAAACATGAGCCAGACAGAAAACAAGGCTATATGATGGCTGTGTGCAAACAAAGGAGTGAATCTCATCCTTTCAGTGGCTGAATGCAAGCTGTAATAGTTATGATCACCAACATCATGTGGTTCGGACAAACATTTGAAACATGTAAGATTAATGGGAGAGTAAGATGGAGAAAGACAGCAATAATGCCACAGGACAAGAATGTACAGCTCACTTGTCATACGATTCATTAGAGACAGCAACTGAGTGGTGTGAGTCATGACTGCCCATGTCATGCAGTTTGACACCACATCAGGATGTTGTCTACAGATTTCCAACAGATAATATTTCAAAACTGCTCTAGCCCAGAACCAGTCAAACAATTTAAGATAAATCTGGAGTTGAGTTCCCAATTCCTCACCCTGTGTCTCCGACTAATAAAATTGGCTCTTTGAACCGCATGGCTTGACCAATCAGAACAGCCAGTCTGCGCATGCCATAGGTCCACACCATATGTTGAAAGCCTGGCAGTGATTGGTTGATGACAGTATTCAACATGTCTGCCAGTGGAGCAGATGTCTGAGGGGTGACGGTGAAGAGAGAATCCACGTGCAATGTTCTCTTCATGTGTTTCTCGATCACCTCCTTGATGATCACTTCCTCCTCCGCTTTCCTCACTCTGCCCGCCAGGAGCATGTAACCTGGGATAGCATAGATACATCACAATTGTCAGTGCATTATTTCCATTAACTCTGCTGCTGTGGCAAAGTTTTACCTTATCATGTCTATAACAATTAAATTCTAGAACAACTTTAGTGTTTCCTTATATATCAAATTCTTTTTTGCATTGATTTTTGCTTTTCCTCAAAAGAACGAGAGATCACTGTGCCCAGTTCCAGACCTGCCATTTATTCCAATTTTATCGGAATATCCCGATTTTCCCCCACAAATTCCTGTCCTTCCCATTTTTCCGATTGCCTGCACTGTATTCCGATTTTTTTTTTGTTTCGCCGACATTGGCCCGGCCGTGCCTGTTTTGAATTGTCTCAATTTCATTTTGCCGGAAGTGCCGGATGATATGTTAATTTTACCTCGCGTCGGCCTTGTAAACTCGGGTCTCGGCTCTTGTTTTGCAATCGCTACTGTCTCATCGACTCACATTAGTTACTATCTCGTCCGTTAAAGAGCTAAATTTATAATATCTAGCTCCAACTAGATCTACATCAGGAATAGGCAAGCTTTTGGTTCTCGCGGCAAGCCCAACTCGCATGCTTTGTAGAACCGCCAACCGCTCCTTTATAGATCTAGAGTCTAGATCTAGATGGTTGACGTATTTTTATTCCTTAGGGTGGGTTGGTTTGGTATTACAGTAGACTTGGAGTTTGGACCAGTTAGATGAAAGTCTAGTCT
>JBCEWB010078012.1:0-12958 GCA_039654565.1 Peronia peronii | reverse complement strand
ATAGATAGATAGATAGATAGATATAGATAGATAGATAGATAGATAGATAGATAGATAGATAGATAGATAGATAGATGATAGATGGATGGATGGATGGATGGATGGATGGATGAATGGATGGACGGACGGACGGATGAATGGGTGGGTGGGCGTTCAGGGGGACGGACAGAGAGATAAGACAGCTAGATGGAGATCGGAAATGGAATGGTGGTTAAGATTTAAACGCACACATACACACACGCACCGAGGCATGCAAAATGAAACAAAGAAAAACAGAACAAACTAGAGTAAATACTGGGGTCTGTTAGAACTGCATTTTAACCATCCTGCAGGGTGCTCACTGATATACCATACCCAATAAACAATTTTTATCTATTTCCGACCATGCAGCAAGGTTATAGCAAACATCACCTTAAATATCTATAAGTACATTGGCTGTTGTTGTTGTTGTTGTTGTTGTTGTTCTCGCAACTGTTTGCTGCTATTGTTGTGAAAACAAAGTGGTTTATGTCGATGTTCTTTTACGTCCTCCAATGAGACCAAAGAATAAGGCGATATTTGGAAACATACTATCAGTTCAATAGTTAGTGAAGACTTGTGATTTCTTCAGGCTCTTTAAAGCAAAGTCATAGCACTAAGATGAAGGCCCAAATGCTGCTAGAAATTGCTTGAGTGACAGACACATTATCAGGGGCAATGAAGCAACAGACTTGATTGGGCAAGCTTGATCCTCATCCTTGTGTGCCTTGGGTTTGATGCTTGAGGATAATCGAACGTCTCTGATCAGTTTGCATGATCATGGTCTCTCACCCAACATTAGACAGTTTATACCTCACTCTAACTGGGTTTCCCATTATTTTTCGCGTACTCTTTAGTGCACACAGAAAGCATTGATGAATCCTGGAGGTGAATTATAGGCCTATTATTGTTTGCCATATTTATTTGAACATCTTTATGTTAAGGAATCATGTGGATGCTATCGAGCCTGCCATATTTATAGAAAGGGATCATGCTCATGTTCCAAGCCTGCCATGTTTGAAATCTAATTTAAAAATCTCTTAGTTAAGGAATCATGCACACACTGCTGACTCTGTCACATTTGAACATCTTTTAAGTTTTAAAGAGTCATGTGTATGCCTAAGTTCGATCACTGGCTCTCATTACTCTCAGTGTGGCCCTAGTTTTCATCCTTTGCTCTTGTGAAGCACACAGATCATGAAGTACAAGTGTTTACCAAGACTGGTTATAGCAGGCAAAACCTTTTGCTTTCAAGTCAAGCCTTTCAATTGCCTGGGGGACTACAGTTGTTTGGGTTTTCCTGACTGATATGGCTTTCTGCTGTCTACTTCATTTATTGAATGATAAGCTTGAGGAGGGGAAAGGGTGGGACAGTTTGCCTTCCCTCAACCTCCCTTTTTATATCTGTGTTCTTGAGTCTGTGTTTCACATTGTGACAAAGAGTCAGTGCTAGTCTGTATATGTGTTAGATCTTTCTTGTCACATAGCTGTGTCGCACAGGTTAGGAAGTGATAAAAGAGATACCAAATAAAATAAAAGTTCATTCACACTTCATCATCATTCTATCATTCACTGTTGGAGTTTTGGGGCTGGTGGTAGCACATCATTGAGAAAAGATAAATATACAGTAGGTTTTAGGGAATGTTTTATGTGAAAGATATGCTTGAGCTAGCACTGGAAATTGTCGGGAATGATGTCTTCTCTGTTCAGTTAGGAAGGGATGTTTAAAGGATGTTTTTCTTTACCTTTCAGTGAAACTATCGATGGAAACCAAAGATAACTTCCATTCAGTATGAAGGAACTTGTGTTCTAAATCTCCTAGTGTTTATGTGGTGATAGTGAAGGTCTCCCAGTGTTCATAGTGTAGGGCTCTCAGTAGTTATATGGTGGTAGCCAAGGTTTCCCAGTATTCATGTGATGGTAGTGAAGATCTCCCAGTGTTCAGGTGGAGACAGTGAAGATTTCCCAGTGTTCATATTGAGATAATGAAGGTCTCCCAGTGTTCATGTGGAGTTCATGACAGTCTTTCATGTTCATATCATGGTAGTGAAGGTCTCCGATGTTCATGTAGTGGTAGGTTTCTCAGTTCATATGGTAGTAGTGGCGATCTTTCAGGTTCATATGGTGGCTGTGAAGGTCTCTCAGGTTCATTTGGTGGTAGTGCAGGTCTGTCAGGTTCATGTGGTGGTATTGAAGGTATCTCAGGTTCACAGGGTGGTAGTAAAGGTCTCTCAGGTTCAGATGGTGATAGTGAAGGTTTCTCATGTTCATGTGGCGGTGGTGAAGGTTCATGTCACGGTAGTGAAAGTCTCATGTTCATGTTAATGAGGGCCTCCTAGTATAGTGTTCATGTGTGGTAGTGAACGCTTCACTTGTTTAGGGTTAAGCATTGTCATATGCTTGACTTCTTTATTTACATTGTTGTGCAAAATACTGTGCTGGGAGCAATGAATTTGCTATCAATTATTATTGTGCAGCTTATGCAACAACAATATTGATTAAGGGAAGTAGAGAGATAGAGTTACTTACTGCAGGTAATATTTTATAATATGAAAGACCTGATTTTTTTTTAACACTTGTTTTTTACAATTCGATTTCGGCCATCACATGGGAAAGCCCCTGGAGAATCACAATGAGTCCATTGTTCTATGATATACAGAGTGGATGCAAATTTGTTATTCTAACCCAGCTTTTTTTTTTTCTGTATGTTACAGATAGACATTTCAAAGCCCACCATGTGACAGCCTAGGGAACATCACTTCTTAAGGTTGAACATTTTCCCATTAGAGACACACCACCGTCATCACCATCACCATGAGCGGGGATGATAATCAGAATGTTCAGCTGATCACATTTGGGAAGAGGGATCCCATGGATTCCTTGAGAAGGCAGCCGAGGGGAAGCAAACCTCCCAATGAGTACAACCATTCCTGGAAAGAGTCCCCGCTGCACAAGAATGGGACATATGGTGATTCAGTTGTCTTACACTTCAATGTGAAAATGCAGTTTCTGTATGAAGCATAGTCTACTGTCATCATTTCCCTACAGGCAATATCTGTAACAGATTTGTGCAGTAAAAATGTAATTTTTATCTTAAGGTTCTGTTGCCCTTAGCAAAGACAAGTTGCCAAAATTTGCCAAAGTTGCCAAGAAAAAATGAAATCTATCAATGAGGTGGACCAACAAAGAAAATGTGCATTTAGAAGTGGTATGTAGCACAGTAATGCTCTCAGTAGTTTAATCATTTAAATTACTCGTCTAGCAAAGATACTATCAATGGCTATTTTGTTTCACATGAAAGAGGATTAAGAGTTAAGTTTGATAGTGATCATTTGAATGAGAATTAGGGGTATAATGACTCATTTGACAGAGAGTGAGGGTTAATTTAGGATTGAGGCTTTAATGTGACTCTCCGCAGACTGTGAAACACTTGGGTCAGCCCATGAAATACCTGGGTGAGATTGTCACATTCAGATCCTGCAAGTTTAGAACTCACCAGTTATATGTCCTTTTGATATAGAATAATTGGATCACTAATGATATGATAGTTCAGTTATGAATGAATAAATACTGAGAGTGATAATATGAATAAGTTGTATTTTTGAAACACTGGGTTATAGAAGGTTAAAACAGGTTCATTGTCATTTGGCTCATCCCTAAGTTGATAACTATCCCATTTACCATATCAATAAGTTCATAGTTGATTGTTTGAAGGAGACTTGAATTTGGAATAGATCTATTCTATGTAACTGATATTGAACCAGATGGCGAGAACAGCAGTGCTTCAGAACGTGAACGCTTCTTGCCACCAGTGAAGTTAGACCCAGGCTGGGACAGTGTGGCCAATACCACAGCTATCAAAAGCAGTTTGGCACACACTATTCAGGAGATGGAACAGAATCCACCCAAAGACAGGTACGTAATGACAGTCCTTCTTCTAGTAACAGTTTATGCCACCCAAACAGAGAGGAGTATCATTTACTTAATGATGGCCAGAGGGCCATCTCTTTGAAGAATTAGTAGCAGTTACATTATGACAATCAGTCATCCTGTCAGGGACTTTCTGATATGAACAAGGTACATTCACTAGCCCAGTGATCATTCACCCAGGAGCCACTCACTTCTGAGAAACAGGGACAGGTGTATGAGACATTTACTCATTCAGAGACAGTTGTGGCCGCATGCTGCAAAGAATAATGTCAGATCAGACTGGATAGAAATAACCTGGAAACACACTATGCAGCATGCACGAAAAAATGTTAGTTTTAGAGTTAACAGGAACAAAACTTGCAGTGAGATGGTCTTACAGACCTTTATCTCATTGACTGTGTTATAGTTATAGCGATCCTGCAGTTTCACCTTAAAAATGTCAGATATTCAATTCTGACAAGTTAATATATTTATTATATAACATAAATCTTAAATTAATTTTTTTTTTTGTACTTGTGAAAATGCAGTATCTGTATGAAGAATGACCTGCTGTCGTCACTCCTTTACTGACAATAGTTGTGATAGATTTGCGTAATGGAAATGAAATCTGTATATAAGGGCAATGGCATCCATAATAAAGACGTTGCCAAAAATGAAGTCTGTTAATGTGGTGTAAAAAATGTATGTTCACAACTGATATGTAAAGCAATAATGCCCTCAGTTGTTTTACCATTTCAGATTACATTTCATGCAAACCATGGTGCTATTGACCATTGCATTATTGTGTTTTGATTCTTCTCAGAATGAATTTGACAGTTGTCTGTTGCTTTGGGTGTATGAAGGCTGATATTGCCTTTTAATTTTTTGTTTCCTTTTTCTCTAGGATAAAGTAAAAACTGAACATTTTTTGAAAATTAACTTAACCCCTTTTTTTTCAATTAAAAATAAAATGTATTCATTGTGATTCACGGCCTTCCTGCAGATTGCACATTGTCTACATCCTCATGTTGTTACATGGAATTGCCATTCTCATCCCATGGAACATGTTCATCAATGCCAAGTCTGTAAGTATCGAGTAGGTATTAAATTATGTTATGAGATCAATGCTGAACAGCTCACCTTTTTACATCTCATTATCATCATTCATATAATTAGGGCATTTAATCTTTGTATGTCAGGTTAGTCTCTCCAGCTTTTATTAGCATAGTCTAATAATATCCTCTGTGGCTAATGCACCGGGAAAAAGTAGAGAGGAAAAAAAGCAAATGGACTTTAATAAGATGAGTCATAGCTAGAATATATCTGAGCTGGGATCAGATTATATTACAAGGTATGTTTATTACTTGCTGAAATTACCATATGCAATACATGGACTTTCTCATAAGTTTTTTGTAAACTACAGTGCCTTGTGAAGAACATTTAATTTGTCATTTGAGGTGGCGGAAAATGAATCCAATGTCAATTTGTCATGTGTAGAGTTATAGATGGTGTCAGTGGAAAAAAAGAAATGACTGTTCATTATTTTTGTTGAAAGACATTTCTTAGCTACAACTCTTTTGTGAAATTTTGTCATTCAGAATTAACGTCTATGATTGCATGGTCAATAAAAACCTAATTTTCTGGGATGAAACCACTTTGATATCCAGTACATTTTAGCTTATTGTGTAACAATATTTCATGTTAACCTTTTTTGTCGACCTTATTTGTGTTACTAGTCTAGTTGCTTACATATAATTATGTGTCATGTCACAATTATGCCTTATTTGACCGAATTATACTTAATGGTTTTTAGAAAAGTCAATGAACTCGTTTTGTTTGAGTTAATGACATATTTATGCAACTGGGAGGGAAAAAAAATCCAGTCATTACCCATTTCCTATTGAAGAAAAGCTATAGCATTTTTTTTTTAGCAGTGCTATATGGTCCACATGCATGGCACTGTACTGTTAATTCAAGATGCCCCATAATGTTTACCATTTTATGCAACATTTCAAAGTGAATTTGCCAACTTATTTGTGTTGCTAATCCAGTTGCTGACATGTATTGTCACAGTTATTACATGTTTTTCCAAGAAATAAAAAAAAAAAATCATTATTCCTCATTTCCTATTGAAGAAAAGGCCTAGGTTTTTTTTTCTTTACCAGTACAATATGGTGCAAATACATGGCACAGCACTTTCAAAACACCCCAAACATGACTTGAGCACTTGAGTTGCGAGTGTGGTGATATGTACTATAATATTATCCTAACTGATGTTTTGACATGGTTACTGCTGTATTCCACAGTATTTTGAGAACTACAAGCTAGACCAGGGCAACATGTCATCCCCTACCCTTATTGACTACAAGACAAATTTCATGAGTTACATAGGCATGGCCTCCCAGTACCCTAACTTCATTATGAACCTCATCAATCTCTTTGTGCAATGTGGAGGGTGAGTTAGTCATTTGTGCTCACTTGCTCTAGCCAATAGACTTCACTTAGTGAACTGTGCAAAGTTGACGGAAAGTCCCAGTACAATGTATGGTGATAAAGAAATGAACTTAATGGACAAATCTTTATTTCTAACTTTAAAAATCTAACAACACCACCTTTCAACAATAAATTCAACTCAGTTAACAACACAAATGAAAACAATTTATTAACAATGCCAATAATCCAAAGAATTGGTACGTCCACCCTTCAAAAAAACAAAAACACGTCACAAAAAGCACATGGCATTAGTGTCTTGGAACTTTACAGGCACGGTGTACTGTATAGTCCCACATGTTGTTGGTGTGCAAGAAAAACAATTAACTGTTAACATTTTGAATAGGAGGAGCATAGAAAGTAATTCAAAGTTTACCTGTGTAGCAATCAATGTGGGGAAAAGTCAGAACCTATGAATACATTGATGGATCTTTGATATGGTTGTAGAATTTGGAGTATAATTCTCAAGTAAAGGTTGATAAAGGTGGACAGAATGGACGTGAGTGTAGGAATCGTTTATTTTTACAAATGCAGAGTAAAGTGTTTTTCTCGTTATATTGATGGTATTCTTTAGGTTGTTTTTTTTTTTTTTTTACTGTGACTTAATGGCTGCAGAGAAAGCCAGGCGTGTTATTTTATTATATCCAGCATTGATTTCTCTTTTTACCACATGCAATATCTTATAACAGTCGGGGAGCTAGAACATCACACTCAGTCAGAATGTTTATGTTCCATCTTTGTACTTTTAGCAAAACCTGCAGTATTCAAAATCTCCCAACTATCTGGCACATATGGTTGAAGCTCTAAGAGCATTTGTAACATAAATAATGCAGATGGTTTAGGATAATAAGAAACACATTTTCATATTTTTGAAATAAAATAGAATACTAGATATGGACTCACTGATATTTTGAATAGTACAGGGTGGGTCAAAAGTAGGCTTAGCACTTTGTAGGTAGGCGCTTTGCATGTTTTCAACATTTTATTACAATTAAATTTCTTTAGTTGCAATCAGATTATTTTAACATTTTATTTATGTTTAATAAAGTTTAATTTTGTGAATGTTCAAAATGGTTTTGAATTGGTTTAGAAGAATGGCTTGGCCAATTTTTACCTAAAGCATGACACAAATAGTTAAACAAATGTTCATCTACCTATGGCCCACCTAGCATATGAAGTGCAAACATCAACTTTAAAAGAATCAAATGGGACCCAATCAGCTAAAAAATTCGCTCTATTTGATTTTGCAATTAAATTCCTTGCCAAACTACATCGAACATAGAAGTGAGGTATTTTTGTTTCATAGCAATACACATGCTTTAACTGCCATTTGTTAAACGTGAACAAAACAACATTATAGAAACACTGGCAAGCCCAGCAATTTCTACGGTTAAATTGTGCACTTTGCTGAAATTTATTTGTTTTATAACCCAGGACTTTTTTCTTTTCCTCCCCAGCAATACTTTGGGTTTACGTATTTTGTCCAGCATCGTCATTATGGTTCTCATGTTTATTTTGACAGTGATTTTGGCCATGATTGATACCTCAGCATGTAAGTTCGAGCTCTCTATGTGAATTGGTATTTCCTGTTAATTAAACATTAATTTGCCCGTCAGATTCAAATTACATGTCATTACCCAACCAAACCTTTCTTTATTTTATCAGTCTTTTTTTTTTTTTTTTTTAGTCTCAATAGAATCAGGCAAATAAGACTGCAGCACAAAAGTGTTAATTATCTGGAGAATATGGAGGTTCTGTTATTTAATCTTTAGAAGAGCTCATCCAGTGGTTTTGCTATTTTATTTGTTTCAGGGGCAGAAACATTTTTCTGGGTGACAATGGCTACAGCAATAGTGGTAAATGGTGAGTTTCACATTGTCGTGATATTCTGTGTCATGTTGACAGTTACACCATTACATCAAGTGAGTGTGAATAATTAGTATTTTTTCTCTCTTTCTTTCCTTCCTTCCTTTTTTTTGGTTGCTAAATTTTTGTTTTTTGTTCTGAATGGACATGAGGAAAAGGACAGCTTTCTTTATCTTTCTGTCATTTGGTGCTAACTAGTAGCATCAAGCTGTCATCAGTTTATTGAACTTGAAACATGATCTGGTCTGGCAGATGGGAATGTAAAATGCTATACAATTCTTTGTCATAACTTTTTTTTGGGGTTAATGTCTAATTATCTAGACACTTGTTACCATCAGCGGCAGATATAATTACTACTTATAACTATTGCAAAGTTATGTAATAAGATATGGATAATATAGGCAGTGTTACTCTTGAGTTTGAGCGCATGAGATGATTTTGCAAATCCAGTTTTCTTAATTCTAACAAAATCTACATTACTTGCAATTTTGAATCTACAAATAATTGTCCAGACCTTTTACTGATGAAGTAAGTCCTAAAGCCAACCAGAAGAAAAAGCAACAAAAAATGCTCTCAAATCATATTTGCCATGTAGAGGCAGGTGGCAGATATGAAGGATGGGGTTCAAATATCTTTCAGGATCATCACCACAATTTTTTAATTATCCTCGGAATTTTCTGAAACATAATAATGCACTGTGCTTGCAAAATGTATAAAATGTGGTGTTCTGTTCAGTAACGTGGATTTTAATGTTCATTTGTCATTTCATCCCACTAGCTGCTGTGGGTGTGTACCAGAACAGCATTTTTGGAGTTACTGCTGTCCTGCCAATGAAGTATACAAATGCAGTTATTTTTGGAAATGTAAGTCAGCTACAACTCTGGAAGTAGGTCCACTTTTGAAATTTGTTTTTCTTTTTTTTTTTTTTCTTTTTTTTTTTTTTCTTTTTAAATCATCTTCTGAACTCAAAGCCAGTAATTTTTTTTTTCCTTGGAAGGATAAGATTTTATCCTATCTCATAGACGGGAAGGAGATTTCTCTTCTTTTTTTCTAATGTGAGTTTTTAATATACTGTTGACAGATTTATGAAACAGACAAGAACTTTATTTAATTTTTTAAATAATAATACTGAAAATATGGGCATAAGTTCTCAGAATTCATTGTTTTCACACTCTAAGCAGGGTTAACTGGGTGATATATACTATCATTTTGATTCAAAAACTTCCAAAAAAACATGATCTCTTCAACTGAATTTTTTGTTGTTGTTGTTTTCCAGAACATCTCAGGGACACTGGTTGCTATCACCAATATAGTTGTACTGGTCTGTAAGTATTTAATTTGCTCTTTTATTGAGATATATATATATATCACTGGGATCAAGAGTGAGAATGATATGCCAATCAGTGAATATGAAAAATATAAGCACAATTAAGAACATGAAAATATATTTAATGTCAAGAATTCTAGTTATATAAAATGCTACATTATTAAGAGAATAGAAAATCACATAGTCTGTTTTGATTTGTCAAGCCATTTGAATTAAATTATACAATTTCTTTGCCTTAGCTGATATTTTGACTTTCTTCAGATGTAATATACACGGTAAGTGACAGAAAGTAAGTGTAATTTCATGATTGAATGTTGTTTTCATTTTTGTCAGTTTAATGCAACATGAAAATGGTGTTTATGTGAGCAATGAAATATCATGCTAAGTTATTTTTCTTATGAATCATCTTATCTGTAACTTTTCAGTGTCACCAAGTAAGAGAACATCAGCCATCTACTATTTCGTGGTTGCCATTATTATTCTGATGATAGCTTTTGATGGTTATTTCATCACCAGTCATTGTGTGAGTAAAATATCTTCTTGCCATAACAGGCAGTTTGTCACTTCAGGTCACAATTGTTGTATCTCGACTTTCTAGGAAATCAGCGTTTGTGCTCAACATGTACTGCATTCTCTGATTTTGACTGAGAATGTACTTGGACTACACAAGCTTATGCTTATGTTTATTGTAGGTTCTCTATATTATATGTAAAATAAAAATTTCAAAGCAGGATTTCTCAAAATTGACATGATAAATTCTAATATTCTCTTTGGCACATGAATTGTTCCTTATGCTTCAGAAGTTTGCTGCACCTGTCAATGATCCATACGAACTCACTGCTTTGAAGAGACCCATTATTCTGAAGTTCAATAATATAAAAAATTGTCTCTGTGAAAGATTCTGAAACTGTCACAATTTAATTTCAGGACAGTGCAGTCACAGCACTTTGTATAGAGCTTGAATATGTACTGCACAATCTGGTGAAAAAAGCTGAATATCACTTTTTTCATGTATAGAAGGATTTAGTGCTCATGGAAAGGGTAGTAAGTGTTCTTGATTTTGGTGAGATAGATATAGAATATGGCTTTTCTATATATATTTATTCAATAAACTCTTTGCAGCAGAATGACTGCATTTTAGGATTTGTTCAGTATTTTTCTGTGTTTTGTTTTGGCGAGATTTAGGGGATTAATATTTTCCTTCTTTCCACAGAAATTCTATCGCCATTATGCCAAATTGGCTGAACTGAAGAAACAAGAATATGATGAGAAACTTACTATTGTAGAACCATTTTACAAAATCCTCTTCAGAAGTTTTGGCAGAGTCTTTAAACAGGTCAGTGAAAAGCTTTCACTTTATTTCCATTATAGAGTTAAAGTTTTTGAGTAATATTTGAGAATTATCCGTGCCATCCATTGAACTGTTCATATACTCATCAGCTTTCGCAAATCCTCATCAGAGCTATTTATATTATGAGGTAAATCTAGATTGCTGGAACAAGCTGGATGCTCACATGCAGATTAAAGAAATGTGTAAGACTTTTTCTTGTTGCCATGCTTAGAGCTTGGGTGTTCCAATGTTTCTCAGGGGATGAGAATTAGGAGCAAGTACAACTGCACCCCAGAAAATAATTATATGCACTCAAATGCAAGCATTATGAACCAATTGTGTTATTTCATCAGTATTTTTTTAAAGTGTACAGAATGGATGTTGACACTATTTTCAAACATTTTTAAAAGATACTGTTACCCTTGTCCTTGGAACCTATTTCAGGCTATTTCAGTTGCACAGATAAAATTTCAGTCCAAACTCTGAGATAATGATGTATGACATCTTGACAGAAATTTGATACATTTTCTGTGTAGAGTATCAAACAAAAATGTACCACCTATATTGCTACAAAAATCTGTCATTCTATCATCCATGTGTTACATTTAACATTGATCTTATGCCTGAGTCAATAGACAAGAGATTTATTTTCATTTAAACAGTGAGCACATTATCAGTTTATGCTTGTCATCATTAATCTTGTTTTTAAATCAATAAGTACTGCATTTATTGTCTTTTGAATCGAATTATAATTATATCCTAATCCAGAATAGTTCATTTTTGTGGGTATTTTTTTCTCTGTCCATGTTACAGATTTATCATTTAATGTTTGGAGTGTGGTTTACCTTCTTCATAAGTCTGGCCCTGTTCCCTGCAGTGATGAGTGATGTCAAACCTTTGACCTTTCCACTGGACGGTGAGCCATGTGTTGTTTTTTGTTGTTACTCAAACATAATGGCACAAGTCATTTTCAGCACTTTCGAGATACTGAGAAACAAATTGTTTACAACACAAATCAGTTAATGAGTTATGCCATTATGATGCTGTTAAATTAACATATAATTGTATTGGTGCATTTTTTTTTTTTTTATGACATTATATGACAGCTCTCATGTATAGGAATGCCTTGAGACAATAGTTTCATTTTGGCATAGATTTGACTTATACCATTATGTTAAAAGACCATGTTCAAAGCTGTGCCTAGATATCTTCTGTATGCTCCTATTATTAAGATATGTATTAAGTTATCCTGGGTCTTGTAGGCTTATCAGTTGTTCACAATGAATTTAACTGCTGTCAAGTACATTGAGCTACTTAATGTTTACATATACCAGTAAAAATTCATTTGTCTTCATAAATCTTTCTGCCAAACTACAGTGTGATAACATCATTTTCAAGTGTTTTGAGACCAGTAAAGGTTTAGTTGATATTTAATGCATTTTCATTTCTGTGCAGTTGATAAAGAGTGGACAAAAGTTAGTTTTGCCAAACCTCAAATCTAGACAAGAGACTGACAGAGACGGAGGGAATTGGCTAAACAGGCATCCTCATTGGTGCCATGACGATGTGCAGAGATGCAGGACTCATGAGTGATGACAGCACTTAATACTCTGACTCATTTTAACTTTCGTATCTTTTTTTTTTCTTTCCTTTGTCAGATGATTATTGGCCAGCCATCTTCTGTTTCCTGTGCTTTAATTTTTTTGCCACTCTTGGAAATCTCACCACAGAGTTCATTAAATGGGTAAGTTGGTAACAATAACAGGACGATAAAGTGGTGATTGATTTTGTGCCCAAGCATGTGAAATGATCCAGATCTTAAAGGAGGCTCTGTTAAAAAACAGTAGGCTTTACTGACCATGAGATTTTAGGAGTGAACTTTGAATGTATCTTTCCCAGCAAAGAATAGTTGTAGCTAAACCATTTTTTTTATCAAATGAAGTACACTCTAACACGGTTAGTAAGAAAACGCTTAAAAAGAAACTTGCATTATTAAGAAAGAATCTTTGGGAACGGTT
>JBCEWB010078011.1:0-29261 GCA_039654565.1 Peronia peronii | reverse complement strand
GATAGATAGATAGATAGATAGATAGATAGATAGATAGATAGATAGATAGATAGATAGATAGATAGATAGATACTGAATGTCTACCCATGGGCCGAAATTAGAGAAACACTGAGCGGAAGTTAAGGAGAAACGGAAACAACAGGAGGAAGAGTGGTAGAAGACTAGGAGACATGGGACGAAAGGAGAGAGAGAGAGAGTTAAGAAGGAAACGGAGCAAAGGAGAAAAAGAGTAGAGAGCTAAAGAGAGGACAGGAGAAGATAGAACGAGGAAATGGGGTACAGATGAGTAGAGAAAGAGAGAGAGAGAGAGAGAGGACGAGAGGAAAGAGAGAGGGAGAGGGAGAGACTGGGATACAACTGTGATTTCAGCAGTCACAATAGAGCTTGACGGCATGCCGATTAAATCAGTGAACACTACAGTTACCATCCGGTACATGTACTTCAAAGTACAGGTCACTGTATTACAGTTTATCAGCGGTGTCTGGTGGTCATTTGGGTGAGACATAACGGACCATCTGATTATTGTGCACACGTTTTGGTCATCATTCTGTCGTGTGAGCCTATGCCATGATGGACAGTACTTCAGTGGCTGCGGCTCTTTTCGTGGCAAGCTTGAGTTTGGTGATTCCACCTATAAGTAAGTTGCCGTTGCATATCCATCTACTACGATTATCACAATTCATTAATCAAATATTTCTTTTGTAGTATACCTCTATATTCCGATGAAAAAGACACAAACATATTAATAGGCTGAAACAGAGAGAAAGAGAGAGAGAGAGAGAGAGAGACGTACAGACAAGCAGACAAGCAGACAGCAGACAGTCAGAAAGACAGACTCAATCAGATAGACAGACAGGCACTTAGATGGATTGATAAATTATAGACATACAGGCAGACAGACAGATATACAAATGCATGTATTATGCAAATACATGTATAAAGATTTACAGGTAAATCAATAGAGACATTAACGAGAGGAAGAGATAATAAAAAGGACAGAGGAGAGAAAGGGAGAGAGAGAGCGAGAGAGAGAGAGAGAGAGAGACTGATAGCCAAAAATAAACGAAAAGAGAAAGTATATTGTATGTTTCTGTGAAAATCCCTCAGTGCTCTCCTTATCACCATCCAATATTCTCCATACAGTCTTACACAATATACTTACTCTTTTTGGTTAAAGAAAATTCATGTCGTCATTCGGGAACCCAGGTCTACAACACAAAATTCCAGATCCTCATTTCATTATCGTTTACCGTGCATTCACCTAATTTAATTATCTTTTCTTTTTCTTTTTTTTTTCATTACCCAGACGGTCAGATAGGTCTACATTTCCAGTCTGGCCAAAGCACACACTGGCTGGAGTTACTATGTGATGTGATAGACATCAAACAGACCAACTTCTCTCACCTTGATAGTCTGGTCATTTCGAAAGTCTCTAGTTCCGGTTCTCAAGTTTTGGCCTCAGTTTCTGCTCATTATGATCAAAGTGGTGGGCCAGTATCACATGTTCCTGACGCTGTGGTGAAAGGTGAAATCACGGGTACAACCAACCACCCTCTTAAACAGTTCCTGAAAATGACGTGGAATGACCCTCAGCCGTCTCTGACTGGTTTTTATAAATGCGAAGGATTTGGTGTGGATGCCAACTATGTACCAGTGCAAGATTCCGTGGCTCTACGAGTGGAAGTCAAATCTTCAGGAATTTTCTTAACGGCAGAACCCGAGATTGTCCGCGAGGGCCTCACTCAAACATTAGACATCAACTGCACTGTGAAGAACGTTACCGATCTCGGGATGACAAAATTAAGTTTTCTACAACTCTTCCGCATTCACAACGGGGTTCGGGAATTGATAACCGAAGTTAAATCTATATCTGATCAAGCAATGGTCTATGGATCTCCAGACTTTACGGCACATGGCTCTATTGATCAAAACGGAACTTTTCTCGGAGCTACATGGAAAAGACCTGGCATAGATGCTACTGGTGAGTATCTATGTCAAGGTTGTGGCATCTCTACCAGTGGGGATCCTGTTTTTTTCAGTAGAAGTGTGAGCGTAGCCTGGGACCAACCCGACAGACAGGAGCTCGTGAATCAACTGCAGCAGTTGTACAAGGAACAGTCGGACTCTGCTCGCCAGCTCAAGGAAGATGAACAGCTTATAATGGAGGCCAATGAGACGATCCACCGTCTGCGCAAATCCTCATGCCCCAAATCTTGCAATGATATCTCACATCTAGACCCAGGTCTACACCAACTGCTTGTGGCTCCTGAAGATGGCATGGAGTCATTCCTAGTCCTCTGTGAGGTTGTTTCACACAACGAATCATGGACTGTATTTCAGAAACGATTCGATGGCTCAGTAGACTTCTATCGGAATTTCAGCGACTATGAAGACGGTTTCGGTGACCTGGACGGTGAGTTCTGGCTGGGATTGAGAAATTTAAGACGTCTGATTCTTGAGGCGGGAAACAGCAATCAACTTGAGGTAGACATGATGGAGGCCGAGACAAATGTCACTTATATCAGAACATATCCTATCTTTTCGGTTGGCCCTGCCCCTTCTTACAGGCTGAACGTAAGCGGCTTTAATGATAGAGGTTATGGTATGTCCATTAATTCAGGAAATGCCTTTTCCACCTACGATCACGGCCTCACAAGTGTTGCTACAGCGAAAGCCAGATCTGCTGGCTGGTGGTTTGGTAGCTCTAATTACGTCAATCTCAACGGCCTGTGGGGCGTAAAAGGCAGCGCCTCCTCTATCTACTGGTATGAGTTCAGAAGGAACATCCAGTTCCCTATGGAAAAAACGATGATGAAATTTCGACCCAGAGACTAGGAGAAATGACTCGAAGAAAACTTGAAGCAGTGAAAACGATCACTTTGTCCTGCCCGAGGCCCAGAGTGCACTGGGACACCTTTTTTTTCCCCCAATGAATAATAATGTTTTAATCCAATAAATGACTCTAAATTCAAATTAAAAAGTATTTTGCAAAGCAACTGTAAACAGAGCCAATTCAATTAAATTTTCTATGATATTAATTGTGTTCCCATGTAGCTTCCTTTCATGGCTCTACCATCTAATATTCAGCTGGTCAGTCTATCTGAAACAAGTATCCGTGAAAACAAAATAAAGCTAAACAAACAGCAAACCATGAACTGCTCCCCCCCCCCCCCACACACACACACTAAATCAATTTGAGGAATGAGAGGAATGAAATCCTCGCTGGGTAAAACATTCTAATAATATTTACGATAGTTTGCTCCATTTCTCCGCACTTATGTTTGCGAATTATTCTTCTCTGAATCAACATTCCTTTGGATATATAATAATGGTCCTTTGGATTTGCTAAGTTTATAAATAATTGTCAGAATTATCGGAGCCTCTCTTCGTGTGGGGCAAAATAGCAACAGTAACAGTGAGTTCATATATTTATTCAAACTATAGGCAATTTATTGTGTGTGTCAAAAATAAATAAATGAATAAATGACTATTTTGAGACTAGTCATGTGTTGGAGACATAATTTGGCGTGACACTGGTGTATTAGAGCAGCTGAATTTCTTGAGAGTTAAAAAATGTTCAAAAGATAGAAAGGAAGCCTAGAGGACCTGTGTCTGTGTGTGAGAGAGAGCGAATGAGAGAGAAAGAGAGAGGGGGAGGGAGGGAGGGAGAGAAAAAGACATAGGTTTGGACTTTGATTTAACGATCACGACTATAACTGCTATAGCAGGATCACGGCTATAGATCTAGTTGCTCTATTACGTCAACTACGATAAAAGAACATAAATAATAATTGATAATTATCGATAATAATACACATAATGATAATAATAATCATCATCATACGGTAGCAAACAAACGAAAACAGAAACAATCTTATGTTTATAAGACATTGATGATAGCCCATACAATAACGCTGATATTTATGATGATACCACACTGACAACCACAGCTCCTGCATTGTTTTCAATTAAAGAAAAGATTTTTGTTTCTTTCCTCGTTTTTCTTTCTTCTTTCTTTCTTTTTCCTTTGTTCTTTCCTTCTTTCTTTCTCTACATTCTTTCCTTCTTTATTTTAATTCTTCTTCTCTCTTCTTTCTTTCTATCTTGAACTATTTATTTACTTGCTGGCAGGCCTACACATTCATTTATTAGGTCTACCCGCATTGTAGCCTAGTTGCGCTTCATACCTCCCCTCTCTTCCAGAACAAGCTTGTATCAGAATTTATGATTTCAAATGCAAATCTCTAGCGTTAAAGGAGGAAGTAAATAACGATGGTCATGTCTGATTTTAAGGCTGGTAGTAACTAAGAGCAGGCTAGCGTAAAAATAATCTCGGCTTATCGTGCCGACACTCAGTTGTTGAAAATAATAATTTAAAAAAAAGGGGGCGACATTTCTTCTCTCTCTCTTCTTGCCCCTGTCTTCTGTCCCGCTTTCTTTCCTTTCTTCTTCTTGGCGTGTAAACGCATCTTACCGTGTTTGGCACAATATGGCCGTGATCGTGCTCATGTGTTGTTAAACTTCAACACAAACAAATAAAACAAACATCGGGGTCTCTGAAACAAGATGTCTCGTTTACATAGTAGACCAGACACAACGAATTGTTTTGTATAATAATGAGCGTATAAAAATGAAGCTTAGTTTTGTTTTAACCAAGGGAAACTACTCTCAACCACTGTGGTTGCCCTAGACAACGCGAAGCTAAGGGAGAGTCAATGGCGACGGGGGGAAGAAGGCCAACTCCGATCCAGCTTGACGCAGTGTGGTAATTGTGCAGGGATATTTTGCATTTTAAATGAGCGCTTGAAAATAGTATTCAAGAATGACATCCCTAGAGCTCTTTCGCCAGTCGGAACCGAATACCCAGGTGCCTCCCGACTGGGGAACAGGACGGCACGGGGTTGAGGGCCTGTGGGTTCCTCGCGCTCCTACCTGGCAGACAACGTAAGTTGAATAGCAGCTTTTACTGTTTGATTTTAGAAGCAGACTACACTACTGTAACCATCTGAAGTCTTCTCTCTGTTCACAAAATTATCTGCATGTCAATCAAGGTGTAACGAAATAGACTGAGATGTAGATCTGATATTGATATTGTAGGTCTAGATCTACATGATTGAGTTATTGGCATGACTATGCAGAGTATTTTGCGCAAATAACAATGATAGGGCCTACCACTTCTTAAATATGATTGCTATAAATGTCCTCAGTTTGAGTTGTTTCTTTCTGATTCATGTTCTGAAGTGAGATTTCATAATCAAAGTGACTGTATGGACCCGGGTCCCCATAGATTGTTTTTGCTATACGGAGCCCCTTGGTAAGCATCCAGTCACAGTCAACTATCTCTAATGGATTTGGGTGCCACATTTTCATCATATGCTGAATTTGAAATGCTTGTTTGGTTAGGATTAGTGTTTAAGGTTAGGTTAGGGTCCTCAAGAGACCAGTTTTCGCCGCCTGGTGTGTTTCCGTGTTTACCTTTTTATTTTGTGATTGCACAAGCGTGACTTCCCTTGTTTCGTTTTCTAGGCTAGCCTGGGAGATGTTACGCAAAGAGTCAATTTTATAATAAAGAATAAGTTCTAGGCATTTTCGCATTCTTCAAGAGTTCTCTGTGTAATTCAAGTAAATTTTCAACAATAACACAATAGACAAGGCACTAAACATTACCATACTTACGGTAGCTTTGGATCTAATCCGTTCACGTGGAGGCTAAATAGGTCAACATGTAGGCTCAGTCGGACCACAAAACATCATTCATGTAGATCTAGACCTGTCAATGATGCATCCTCCCAATGTAACTGAAAATTCTACTTTAATTCCTTTGTTTTTGTTGATATTTGGTCTTTTTTCTCTGCCTCAAAAACTGATCCCACAAGGATACTTAGTAAACTTGTAACATTTAGCTCACTGGAGATTGGATCTTTGGAAATTTTACATACACTGGAGACTGGTGTTTTCAGGGTTAAAACATCACCAAGCAGTTCAGAATTGTTCAATTGCCTTGTTCTTTTGACACAATAAACTTAAAACAAAGCACAATGCAATAAAACAAACAGCCAGCTCTCGGCGAATTAGGGACAGAGAAAACAAAAACCTAAGACAGTCCGCCAAGGGGTGGCGGATCCATCCACGCAAGTAAATGACCTGCCTGCCAAATGTTGGTGGATCCGTTGCGAGTGACTTATGCTAAACAGACCGGGTCCAGATAGCAAAGTAACACTAAGCGGACTCGGGTCTGTGTAGCAACGGCCTTTCATAATCTTATTTCATTACATTCAGTTTGTGTGAACTATCAACATTTTCTTCAGCTTCTCCCTAGAATGACAACATAAAAATCTTTTTTTTTTTGTGTCCCCATCCCTAATTGTTATACTTAGATTATGCAACACCTGATCACATTTATGACTTGACCTACAAAATTGTAAACATGCTGTCCCAACAGAAATCCTGATTGCCTCTTTAAGTTTGCTGCTAGCAGCATTTGTATGACTGAAATTAAAATACAAACAGGAGCAAAACAAAATAAAAACAAAGAATAAAAAACCAAAAAACAGGTCTCAATTTTTTTCTTTTTAAAATGCTATGTTTGTCAAATGGATAAAAATTATTATACAGGGTTATTAAAAAGAATGAACCTTTTTTATGATGTAATGCATCAGTTCTCAAGCTTCAAGACTGAGAGATATTGAGCTCGCAAACATATTTTTGTACGTTTTTGGACAGCTGAGATAACCATCACAACAGGAGGTTGAAAACCTTAACAGAACCGTAACCATATCGTCATGGAATGAGTGACCATTTGAATGAGGAGTTACAGGGGCACTGTAATCGTGTTGTTCTTCCGGCAATGTTCAATTGTTTGTTGCCCAGTTGTTTGTTTACACTTCCATCATCTCCAGTATCGAAATTTAAAATTCCATCCACTTCCTCTTGTTGTCATTGGTAATTGCCTGAACATGGCATAGTCTCTTTGGTTTCAAATGTAGACGTCTTCTTAGCACACGCCAGATAGTGGATTGAGGGATCACAAGCTCACAGCCAGCTCGATCTTTGGACTTCAGGGGACTCTTCTGAAAGACAGCACAGATTCTGGCCACTTGATCCTCTGAAACTTGTGGTTGTCTTGGACTTTTTCCTTTACACAGACACCCACTCTCTTGAAAGTGTTGAAAATACCATTGAATGTTTTATAGGAGAAGATGGATTAATGTCGAATCGCCTTCAAAAAGTATGCTGCACTGTGATAGCTGAATGTTTTAGTGAACTCAAGAATGCAGAATGCCTTTTGCTGAGGACTTGCCATTCCAAGGATAAACAAACAACTGAGCGTTGCCTAAAGAACAACGCAATTACAGGGCACCTGTGGCAGCATTTCAAAATTCCAGTTCAGTAGTTTGCCCACAGGAGCGAAAGAGTGAAATCCAGTGTTTGAAGCAAAAAAACAAAATTATTACAACATAACTTCTACTGTTTCTATGTCAGATTAATCAATCCAATGCCACCCCTCCCTTTCTTACAAGCACAAATTTTTCTCTCCATTTTACACATACAGAGGATCATTTTTTTTCACCATTTAGTTCAGTGAACAAGCTGTTACCAACGTTCCATTAGTTTGAACCTAAGATATAGTTCAACCATTACTTAAGATCATTATTGTTTACATAGGGATTAAGACAGGCCATTTACCTTTTATTTTGATAGCACAAGAGTTAATCTCTATGATTTTATGACTAGGGCCTATGTTGTATATGAACAATCCCCATTACTTGGCTTTATATGGCCCATACCAGAGGATATTTATGTAAAGAGTATGGGTAAGAAAGAGTTCTTTTTTTTTCTGTGTTTCTGTACAGGGCAGAGCTAATGGAAATAGGCAGTAAGTGCTCCATTAGTTAGGAGTCATGGTCATTTTCACAATAGTCAACTTAGCAGTCATGAGTTTTTTCGCAGTGGTTTAATTTGTGGTCATGATCCTTCTCCTAGTCAATTTAGTAAGCACTAGCAGTCATCCAATATTCTGACAGTGGTTTGTTAGCAATCATGTTTATTTTCACATTGCTTTCTTTTATGAATGTGCAAATCTTTAATACACTGTGTGTTATATTGTATCTCTGATCTTAGGAGTAAGTTTCATTTCTTATGCCTTAGTTATTGAACTGAAAGTATTTTGATATTTGCACAGTGGACTCCCCTTGCAGCATGACTACAAACTCACAGCATTGAAGTTGCGCAATGTGCGGGACAATGATGAGCTGTATGTATTGCTCTGTATCTTACATTGTCATCTATATGTTGTCTTTGATCCTGTCCAATTCCTTTTTATTCATATGTTTATGTATTTTTTATGATCACACTTTTGTGGATATGTAATATCCAGTCATGTCCCATATGAAAAAGAAAGAAAAAAAGAGAAAAAGAAAAAAACCCCACCTTTTTGCCAGGCTAAATATTTCAAGACAACATGAGCAAAATAAGTAAGGTAAATATTATATAATAACGGGATGAAGATTCAATGATACATTCAATTTCACATTCTCATAGCCTCTTAAGGAGTTTGATATCTCAATCCTTATTGAAAAACTGAAACTGATTTATTCTTTAATAAGTGAATACTCACTAAATATAACAATAAAGTCTCAGTGTCTTTTAGAGATGTTGAAACTAAACCTATGGACTTTGAGGCAATTGACACTGGTAGCTGTCAATGTGAAAAACAAAGATTTTTGATAGATTGATAAACTGATAATAAGTACTAAAGATCACTGGACAAGATTGTGAATTCATTATTGCCATGAGACTAAAGGCACAGGTTGTACTGGTCCATCACAGGCTATCAATATATGTCTCGCAGCCAGTCAAAATGAGACGTATGTCGATTTTTCACAAAATGGGGTTTTTGGTATCATGTGAAAGCTTACTTTATACCCTCTCCGGTGGTGAAAAAAGTTTTGAGCTAGCTTTATTCTAGCCAGAGATATTGCAGTTTAAAGAAACAAGGAGGGACCTCCAGCAATGACTGAAATTCCGAGAAAATTGAGTTTAAATGACTGCATAAATCTACATACCGACCTCACAAAAAGCCGATTTTTGTGAAGGAATATTTATAAATCGAGATTAAAACCGATACTGTCTTGTTCAGAAATGAATGCACTTTCGATTTCTGTAATAAAAAAAAATTCGATATCTGACCCCCCTCACCACATTCAATCCCCGATTTCTCTGTTCTAGTCCAGCGACTTACGTCTCATTTCGACTGGCCGCGAGACATATTTAGTTTTCATTTCATTAAAAATTTTGTGTATAAAATTGTTATGATAGACAAATCAGTAATCTTTTTCACTTAATGTCATATTTTTCTTGAAAATCTAAATGAGAATCATCTTTTTAGATGTCGGTTGCCTTAGGCTATCGGGGAAAAATGAAGACTAGTTATATAAAGTGTTGAGAGAAGGATACGTCAGCTTTGAAATTCTATTCCCTTTTCTATTGCAGGGTACCTCGCCCACAAGCAACGGATATCACGTGAGTACAGACAACATATTTTGGTCATTGATTTATCCACAGAAAACACTTTGAATAGATTACTTCCCTCTCTTCTTATCCTTGCCAGTGACCTTACTGTTATTCAGTCAGCAGAAATTTTGAATCAGCTGGAATTTTGAAATTAAAACCTTAGAAAATTCCACTTCTTACGATGTAATTGGTGCATTGATTTATGTAAGTCAGTGAGCTGCAGTTTTACAATAATAAATTTTGTGGCTGTTTGATAGGGTAAATGGAAACAAAAGAACTGATTGCTGACATGTGGAAAAATCAAGATTTCTCCCCACCCATTGAAATTTAAAATGAATGAAGTGAGCAAGTTGGAGCATATGAATATTTGGGAGGAAATATTGATTCGAAATTGGACTGGCATGTTTACACTTGTGTCCTCCACTCAAAGGTGAATATGTTATAGGCATAAAATATATATAATACCTTTAAATTGAAAATTAGAATTATATTATATAGACAACACCTTGACCAATATGTTTTATAAATCCACCATCCAGAGTTCACAATTTCTGTATTACAGCTTGGACAGGAAATATGCAAGGATGAGCTTGTATCAAAATGTGAATAAAATTATTAAAGGAAATCATTCGAGTACATCAACACCCTATGCCAGGAGGCCTCAATATAAAAAATTTTCACACTTTAGAAAGACACTAAGCACCCACTCTATAATCAACTGAAATATTCCGAAGGAAGTTGGTGTTTGCTGTATATAAAAAACAATCCTGGGCATGACAAAAGTTCATTTCTGCCATCAGCAAAATCCTTATCAAGTTAACACAGTGTTTCTTGAGTCTCCTTTGTCCTGATGCTATTTGTGATATTTTTCCATACATTCTATGTTTACATTAACTGTGAAATGGAATTTCCTTTTGAGTGCAAATAAAGTTTATGTTATTCTGTCTTATCTTCATCTTGAATGAGATGCGACATGATGAAATCAGGCTCCCGTCAAATTTTGAGCGTATGAAGTTATTGAGATCACTGTAAAGATTATTCATTTCCCTTTCAGTGTGTGAAAAAATGATTGCTCTACCTTAAGTAGAAGTTGAGATATTGGCAATTAAGACAATGGGGATGACCTATTATTGCAGCTGAATTTATTGAGAAAATGGCCGATCGATCACTTTTGTAAATCCTTATTAAGGAAAGGGCGGGTCCTGAGAGTGATTTTCTAAAGTACTCAATTTAGGTTTTTTTAAGCATCATATTTAAATTCAGCATGTCCAAATTAGAGGAGGGTAAGTGTCAAAAAATAATTTGGATGGTTGGTTGCCATGGAAATGCTGCCATATTGGATTTCTGGCCCCAAAAATTGGTAATTTTAAAAAGCCTAAGGCTTCAGTGTTTTTCAATGAAATCGTTTCAAATTTTGCACACATGTAGTATTTCCTAACGGCAATAGCACTGAATATTGGTTTTTTGAAATTTGCCATAATTTTTCTTCTACAATTTTTTTTCCTCGAGATAACCTCCACCAGGAGGTTGAAAGATGTATATAGAACGTAACGTACAAATTTTTGAAATTTGTGCATGGCAAGATGGTACTTTTTCTCATTTTTCTGGCACTTTGATAACATTTTCTCAAAAAGTGAACAAAATATTGCAAATTCGATACTCATTATTATTTTACACATATGTAGGAAGATTCATGCCAAATTTTAAGTAAATCTGTTGGTTAATAAAAAAACCTGAGGGAAAAGTGTGCTCAAAAAGTAGGTTTCGAGATAATCGCGTCCAAAGTTTTGACAAAGTTTTTCTATCAGTTCCTGTGACATAATGTGTTCCTTTCACCTCAGAACATTCCAGCTTGATAGACCGGACCTCAGTCCTCAGCCTCTTTCTCTTGCCTGCTTTTTCTCGTGAGAAATACTCTCAAATTTAGTGTAAAGACCTCATAGCATCAGTTGAAATTGACCGTCAGAAGTGAATGAGTGATATTTTAGACACCCCTACTTGTAGGAAAAGCTCAGTTTACACAAGAAATAGGCTAATTTTGACCATATAAACAGTAAAATCTTTTGTTTAGCCTGAAGAAAAAAAAAAATTGGAAATTTGATATTTTCAGCCAAAATGTCAATTTCAGGATCCGCCCCTCCCCTTAATCCTTGTTAGGCCATGCCACTAAATTACAATTTTTGGGCTTTTATTCGATCTATTCCAGTAAATTGAACTCTGAAATGCATTTTTAGATTGATATAGAAAGGTTTGGTGAAGAAAAAAAAATTGCGTTAAAAATTCATTCACTGTTGAAAAATCCATGATTTCTCCAGTCGGCTCAGTTTGACAAGCACCTGATTTCATTGTGTTGCATCTCAAATCTAAATTCTTATTAATTACTTAACTAAAACAAAACCATACAATGTACATATTTTATTGCTGTTGGTGAAAAAAAGAACAGTTTTAACAGAAATGCAAGATATGTTTTGAATCTATTTTTTTAAACTTATCATTATTGTCTTTATTAACATCTCTTTTTCTTTTCTCTTTCAGCAAAAAGTTTATCAACAAGCCCTTCCCTTCAGAGCACCCTTATGCATCCCACATAGAGAAATTTGCCATGATTCCCAAATTTGACTCCCCTCAAGATCCCAAAAGGGGTGTGGCAGCCAGAGGAGTGAAGCCAATCAACGATGAAATGCCAGCCAATGCCTATGATATTACAGTGGTGAAGAAGATCAAAGGTAGGCATTCCTGTAAAGGAGCAAAATCACAGAGAAAATTTTGTATCATGATTTTATCATAGTATAAGAATTATCTCCATTAAGCCCATAAGGCAAATATTAGAATAAAATAACATGGGTAACAGAAAGTCAACAGGGAATAATTTATAGCATATTCACTTGAATCCATATCCACATAATTATACTTTTATGTATCTGATATTTTGGCTATGTTCATGAAGGAGCTATAAGAATTAATGCCTATGGAAATACACAACGTCAGTATTACAAACTGTGGGAACACATGGAATCTTGTAGCCATTGATGTTTTGTGGAGAAGAGGGAGGCTGAAAGATTTTTTGAAGTAGAAATTATGTTTTCCAGAAAGGAAGAGAAAAATGGAATTAATTGGATAAATAACAATTCTGTAAAAAAATTAGAAATGAAAGTTATCATTATGTAATAAATATTTTGAAATTATTGACATGGTGATTGTGCTTGTCCTATAGGATTCCCGTACAGAGAAGAGATTCAGGCTTTACCCTCAGAGGGAAAGAAAGATGCTCTTTATTGGCAGGGTGAAAACTATTTTGATCAAGTATGTGTAGAGTTCACAAATCTGCAGTTAATTTAATGTGTCGCTCAACTTGTTGAAATGAGTTGGAGTCAATGAGGGCTTTTGAAGGAAAATTATTTACTGATCGGTGGGTCAAGAGAATTAACTATGGGTTGCAATATCTTGGCACAGAAAAGTCAGAGTTAAAACCTTGTTTTTACTGCAGCACATTTATTTTTTTTACCTTAACACCAGTAACTCTTATTAAAAAAAGTATCTCAGATTTATTTCATCCAGTTGAATGGCATATGATTATACCACATAGTTTACAGATTAAAAAACAATAAAAAATTAACCATACATTTTATATGTTTAACGGAAATGCATCTTATAAAAGTTAATGTGATTAAAGTTATTAAGAACACATATTAAAACACTGCACACAGATACTCATAGCCATAGAGCTACTTACAAATACTCTCTCTTTCAGCTACTTTGGTCAGAGTGTAATGCATTAGTAAAGTTCTTGTGATGTATAATAATGTCTATGCAGTGCCACGGATGTCCTGTACATTTTGTAACTTTCATATCCAATTCTGTATGGCTTGTATCAGAAAAAAATAGTATATGAAATTTTTCCACTTTTGACTTACCTTTATTGGCTCATTGGCTTTAGATATATATACTGAATGCCCAACTCAAAGCACTGAGATTCCAAAATTCACTAAACTCAAATAATGTTTGTTGTATCAGTAGTATATTTGAATAACAACTATTAATAAACTCTTTACTTAATCATATTGTCAGCAATCTAAAATCCATGGCAACCGGCAACAGTTTTACCCCATCCCACCCAAGCAAATAGCCCCAAACCTGCAGGATCGACCTCCAGAGCTTCAGATTTCGGAAAAGACGCAAAATGTTCTGCGGAACCTGGAGCGCAACCAGTGGATCCCAACACAAAAGCTGGACTACACAGGTCTGGGACCAGCCAACCCCATGTCTTTGGATAACCTGGACTGTAAGAAGAGCAACTTTTTCCACTCGGGAGAATGGGATGATAAACTGGTAAATTGGTTGTGAGATGTCAGTCCACGGTGAAAATAGTAGAATGTTTTTGTTTTATACCATCAAACTGGATTGATGCTTTATCAGCACTCAAAGTGTTAAACATGAAAGGTGAAATTTGAGTAAGTTTTGCTGTGCATTCTTGTTCAGCGAAAGATTCTCTGTGTGATTTGTTTCTCCTATCAATTTTATCTGCTGCCTCTATTCCATGAAGTGTATATATGTGGAGAACAAGAAGAAAGAAATATTTTGCACATATGACTTGACAGGAAAGGCTACATGAGCTACAAGAAATGTTTTGTTCTTGTGAGGCAATGGATGTTTTTGTCTGTTCCTCTATTTTTTGTTTTCATTTCACACCATCCTAGATCTGTTTGATCTTTATTTTTTTTCTATTTGACATCATGTCCATGCATGTTTCTTTGTTTCAGTATCCACGCTCAGTCAACACTTTTGACCCTGCTCGTCCTCTGGAAGGCCGTCTCCGTCGCCTGTTTGCTCCCAAGCCAGCCCAACAAATGATGATAGAAAGTGGGCTGTCGGCCAATCCTGAATATAGAAGGTTAGTTATAGCTACTGAAATTTCAACACATGCAAAGAGAATTTTTGTCAAGGTCATCCCACAATCGCTAAGTAATTTTTTCAGTGAGACATTTGAGTTAAAATGCTGCCTATCACCAGCACTACATCTAATTTAATGGTTACCAATAAGTAACCTAATTTTTTAATCCATATTTTGTTTCATTAATTTAACACAATGTTTAATTATACTATACCCCATTTCGGCCTACATTGCAGTTTTGACTTTGCACAAGACATTTTTTTTTCCATTTTGTTAGAACAGCTGAAAGTGACTCTGGCCATTGTGGATTGGCTGTGATGATTTATCATGCCACAGAGTGAAATTAGATAAGGAAATCAACTTTTTTATCTATAGACAACAAGTATCAGATGAAAGGGAAATATGTCTCACAGCCAGTTAAAATGAATTCTTTGTCAGTTTCCACCAACTTGAGTAATTACTGTCATGTAATATTTCTAATGTGTACACATTCATGTAGTGACCAAAGTTTTGAGCTAGCTTGACTGTGGCTAGAGGTATTGCAAATTGGAAAGACAGGGGTGACAAATCTAGAAAAAAATTGGCAGAAATGAACAGTTCTGAATACATATCTACACACTCACCTTACAGCATATCATCTGTCCATAAGGTGAGCATTTTCTTATTCAGAGATGAATTTTCTTTAAATTTCTGTAATGTTAGAATGTTGATATCACACCACTTTCATCACATGTAACCCCCGATTTTTCTGTTTGCGTCCAGCAACATATGACTAACTCTAATTAGTCACAACATGTGCATGCTTTAGTGACAGAATTCTTAAGATGTGCCGACATTTTATTGTTTAAAGCTAACTGTGGTGATCTCATGGTCAGTAAGATCTGATTTTCTCATTTATTTCCATTTCTGACATCTGACATTCATATTGCACTAGTTGTGTGACATCTTTCCAAACAATGTAAAAAAAAAAAAAAAAGAAAAGGCAATAACCACAATTCCAAATGTATATTCACAACTACTAAGAAATAAATTCTAAAAGTAATGGTTTTTCTGGTTAGCTGTGTTGATGCTGTTATAGGCAGGTTTGCTTTTAGACAAAATTTAAATGAAGGATGCTTGCCAGTGATATGATTACATGAAATGTTATCAAGTCAGTTATAGCTGCAATTTTGTTTGTTTTACAAAATGATCAGGAAAAGGTTCTCCTAAAGGACAATTGGTACATATTCATTTTCGTGTTAAGTAAACAAAATATTTGCTGTTTTTCAATGTTACAGCTGAAGAGCTGTTATTCTGTCCTGATATGCTCAGTGATTTGTTCATTTAAGCTTAGATTACAATTTCATTGATTAATGCACATTAGGATAACAAAGTGCTCATATTATAATATTGCCACTTAGGCCAAACCATCCACTTCTTGAACATGAATAGACATACTGCAGAAACACTAACACTCCAGCAGTTTCTCTGACACTTTTTGGAATCAGCAAGGACCAGAAGCTGTTATACAGATTTATATCTATTTGTAACTAATGTTTACATTCATCAAAATTGGCCATGTTCAACACATATTCATTTCACTTTTTTATGTGCCAGGAAAATGACTCTCACTGAAATTGAAGAGGATCGTTTACTGAACGGAAAAGATTACGTGAATTTGCCATCAGACCCCAATGACCCACTGAAAGACAAGAGATGGCAAGAGATGGATTGTGGGTCCAGACCAGAGCCAAACTTGGAGCGTTTGCAATCTACACAACAGGTATGGCAACCAGTGTGTATTTTATTAGCAACAGTCGCAGTCTTGAATAATCTGAGTTATCACAGAATGTAAGTGGAATCTTAGACACTTACTTAAGATACCATTATCTGGGGCTTGAATCCTTTACAGTGAAAAGTTGGATAAGCTTATCAAGATATTTTGCATAATTCATGAAGCAAAAACTTCAATAATAAGCTCTAAAAGTTGGAAAGCTTTAGTGCTGTTAGCTCTTGCAGCCGTCAAGATTAAATAAGTGTGGTACAAACTTGCTTTTATTGTGGATCACAAAAAGTTAAAGTTATCCTAGTTCTAGTGACCAGTTTAATTGATGTGTGACAAACTGTCATTTGTAGCATGTCCTGGTGAGACCACTGAAGGTAATTTTATTTCTGCTCACCAGCAAGATTGTTTTAATGTTGTACTGACTGGATTATGTAGTTGGTCTTATGTTGGAATATAGATGGTCTTCCTTAACTCTAGCAGCTGAAAATATTAAATTGATGTGGCTCTAACTCTCTTTCTTAATTTTTTTGAACCATAACAGGTACAGTTTTGTAATTTGGTCTGGTTCAAAATTTGTCATGCTGGATCTTCACCTTTATTTGTCCTTTGATCTCTGCCGATCTCTAAGCTGAGGTCTCCAATATTCTCCTACTAATGACAAAGTCTCTGTTTTTCTTTCCATGTTAGATCACAGATGGTTAATCATTAAATCACTTTTTCTCTTCATTACAGAAGGCAGAGGTTAGTGATGAATTTGAAATTCCAGAACATTCTGGGGAGTGGGAAGGCAAACTCAGGTATCTGGATGAACAGAAGGAAGAGCTGAACAAGAAAGTTCAAGGTTTGGAAGCTCAGAACAGATGGAAGCTTTTGGAGTCTGGCACTCCTGGCCATGATGTTGCTCAGCTAAAGGTTAGAATTCTGTACTGTCTAATACCTTGAAGCTTAATGATTTCCTAGTCATTGATGATAGGCAATGTGTATGATCACTCGGCTTATTTGTTTTTTCAATCTTTCATGTTAGAGCTCTTCTATCTGTCCATCTATCCAGCTGCCTAGTTCATTCATGAATTCATTCTAGTGTCTTTTATCCATTGATTTCTCCATCCATTCGTCCAACCATTGATCCATCTATCCATCCATCCAACCATCTATCCATCCTCCCATCTGTCATCCATCCATCCATCCATCTGACCATCCATCCATCCATCCATCCATCCATCCATCCATTCATCCATCCATTGTCTTTAAATTATTAAGGGGACAAAGACGATGCAGCCAAATCTGTATTTGAAATACTTTCTCCAAATTCAGAAATTAAAGCTCTCTCTACATACAGTCATGGAATTGAAAACAAGAGAAAAACTCTATATTCCTCAGGAAAAATACAAGATGTTGAATGACAAAGAAATGCCCAGCACTTTCTACCGCCATGAAGGAAAGTACAATGAAGAGCGTGCTGGTCTGTACAAGACGAGCTACGATCCTCAGCGACTGGCGTATTCCATGAATGCCCAGCAGCAGAGTGGTGGTGTTCTCTTCAACACAAGCCAGTCCCATCTTGAAGCTGGCCAGTATCCTACAGTGGTGTGGGATGAGAATGAAGCTGCGCTGAAAGGAAGGTATGACATAGGAATGTATACTCCATAATATAAATGTCCGGAAACTGAGATACATTGAGCTGGATATTAAAATTGCTTCATTGATAAATTCACATTTATCATTGGAGCTCACTTTGAACATGGCTATCTTGGCACAGAAAAATTCTGGCAAAAGAAATACAGTCATTCCTCGCTATATCGTGGTTCATCTGTCGTGGCTTCACTGTATCACGGGTTTTTTAATATGTATATGTATTTCTGTATTGCAGATTTCCTGCGATATCGCAGGACGCGCCGTTATAAATAAAATATTTAAATTTCCATTGTAAGAGTTTATAAGAGTGTGGGAAAGGGTAATACAGTAGAAGGAGGGTTGATAACAGTATGGGGGAGGTTCATAAAGATTTAAAATGTATGTAAATAATAAAATAAATATAGAATCCCTACTTTGCAGATTTTTTGCTTATCACGTGCAGTCCTGGAGCCTGATACCCGTGATAAACAAAGGAGTACTGTATTTCATAAAAATGAAAAGTATTGCACATTTCCCTCTCTGCTGGTACTAACAAATCTATATATAAAAAATAAAGGATTTGATAACAGACTCATTACTATCAGTTTGTGCAACATTGTTAGTTGTCAAGTATTTGACTTGTACACAATTCCTCAGTAGTATAGAATGAGACTGAAACTGCTTTGCACAGAAGGTAGCCTTTGATATGTATTTGTACACCATAGTATAAGTATTGTCGTTAGTTTCATTTCATACCAAGTAGTTTTGACTTGCTGGCTTAGCCCGCTCTAGTAATTTCCATGAGGTATTCTGTGGTGGCATACAGAAAAACAGTATCAAATTCACCTCTTTATGGGCAGACAGGAAAAACTCAGAGAATGGGAAATCTGCATCATGATATGAAAAAGATTGTTATTCCCATCAGGAACATCACTGCAATAAATAATGCAGTAGGATTGCTGCTGATGTGAGGGAAAGGTATTATCCTAATGCCAGCAGCCAGGAAAATCTGGGAGAATGGAACACCCAGTTTGCAATAAAGAAAGAGTTAGGCATTTTGACTTGATAGTTGAAAGTGCAGTAGCACAGATATGGTGACCTTGTGCCAATTCATGATAGTCTGGACAAAATGCAAGTTAGTGTGTATATGATAATATTAGTCAAGCTAATATTATTTCTAAATTTTTGAAAACAATCCTCAGTCGAACTGTGGTATTTAAAAATAGTGAGTTGAGTGGAGATCGTCCATCCACTGGTGACATGCTCAACCCCTACAGGGAAACTGTAGCCATTCAGAGGCAGATATTGCAGCCAAATGTAGCAACGTCCAGGCCACGAGTGCAGGTGAGGCTGTCAGTTGTTATCTAATATTTCTGTGTTGTGTAGTGGTGAAGATTGACAATGTGAAATAAGTAATAATATCAATAACAACAAATAATTCAGTTTTCCTATATATACGTAGATATATGTCTGGTGATCTGTTACATCAGGGACAGATTTTGTGCTGAAAAATTTGCTCATTTTGCAAAATGATTTAATTTTTAATTATCTCATAAATTTTTTTTTTCAGTTCTACAATGGAAAACTATTGAAAATGAGAAGAAATATTAATTTTTGTTAGTACATCTATTATTTCATTCGCTTATCTTTGAGGAGCTTAATACTGTCATACCATAATATAAATGAAAAAAGTTGATAATAAAGGAATGGATAATTTAACAGAACACAAATGGAAATAAGTAAAAACAATCCCTGTCTTAATTCCCACCCAGGAAGGAGAATATGTCCTGAAAGAAGACACCTATGGTGACAGCTACAGTACCAAAAAATTCCTGCAAGAAAACAAGCTGGATAGGAACATCCGGATAGAACCCACTGACCTCATGTCCCATGAGAACCAAAACCTGGAGAGGTTGGTAACTTACGGGGCTTTGGGAGATATTCCTTTTTGGCCCTGTTCCAGAACCATAATCCTATCCAATCTTTCAATTCTGCCAGCTCACTTGATTACTCATAAATCATCAAGATCACTCCACATGATAGGTCAGTTTTAGCTGTTTTGAGAAAATTGACAAAAATCTTTGTCTGTAAAGAAGACATGTACTATAATGTTTATGTGGCAAACAATGTTGAAGTACCGAATTAACAAAGTGGAAATAGGAACGTCAAGCACTTCACTGCTACCCATAGTACGAGGTATGACAAAATTTGCTCTCTCGTGTGCAAGAAAACCTACGTAATATGTCCACAAATCAGCCCACAGTCAACCACCCCTTCTTCCCCCTTTGATCCCATCACTGACTACAGTTTTGCCTCTATATGCAAACTTTTTATATAGATGCTGCAAGCTGATGATTGGCAGATATTTCAGCATGTTTTTGATTCATTTTTTTATTTTGTCCACCTCTTTTTTTGCTTGCTGTCTACTGGAGTTGTCACTGTGGTTATTGTTGAACAAGTTTGCTTTCAGTAGGCATTTCAATGGTTCTACACTTAAGCAACTGTAAATGTATTCACTTGTAGTGCAGTTGCATTTACACTATGAATCTCTGTTTCCCCCTGTGCAATTCCCAGAACAAGAGAGAGAGTCGCTCCAAGGGGACCGCTTCAAAAGCCAGGCAAATTGAAGTCAGTGCATTTTTCCGATGATGTGCACATAAGGAATATACATGAGAATTTTCCAGTGAAAATTGAGGATTCTTATGTTGTTCCTTTGACATCCAGAGAACAAGAGGAACTGGCCAAAGAGTTTGGACACAATAAGGTGACTTTTTGGGGAGCCATACTTGTTAAAGTAACTTATGTTGTGCAATCCAGTGAAGTCCGTTTGTGTCAGTTTGTTTGTGTATAAAGAGTTATTACAGTCAATGGAAAGGAAAATATTCATTTTATTTTGGTGAAAAAATTATATAGTTACCAGTCTTCTGCATTGAAATGTTCATGTTCAAAGCTAACTTCTCTCGAATGTGAGTAAAACTCAATTTTCATGAAGAAGCCCCTTTCAAAATTTAGTCATTTCATCTGGTCACGATACTCAGTCTGAGAAAATTTTGAGAAAAGAAGTGGATTTGTATGGTACCATAGTGTCCACCTATTGCTGGCAGATCTATCGACACCATGCAGCACTGTAGTTAAAAAATATCCTGTTAGGACTAGGGCTAGATTTGGTTTGGATTAGGGTTAGTGTAAAGTTTGAGGTTAGAGTTAAGGTTGAGTAATCCATAGGCAGTATGGTTCCTGTCCAGCCCTGAGTGATTGACAGGCACTTGATGCCTATCTAAACACACCTTTCATGAAATTATCAGTGAGATATATGTAAATTTACACCAGTTCTGCAGACTAAGAAGAACCTAATGAATGTTCATGATAATTACAGTTTTACTGATAAAGAGCCAAGCAGGCTTAAAAGTTTGGCTCCACCAATTTTATCAATTTTTATTTTCTGAAATTTTCATACTAATAGCTTGTTTGTTTTGGTATATTGAGTAAGTCGCTGATTGATACTCTCTGTTTTGTAGTTCAAGACATTCCTGTTAAATGAACTTAGTGATGTTAATAATGTTATACTGCATGTGGAAATGTTGAACAACATTCCAGTTTCTCCAATTTTGTGATGCTACAGGTAACTGCCATAACCTTCACCCAGACCCACCCAGAGAGATCCCGCTCTGCAGAGGTCATTGTTGGGGACACCCGGAACTTGGCGGAAAATCTGCTGAAACCACCACCTGTACCAACGGTCATTGCCAGGAACACTGAGCCAATTCTCAAACCTCCACATGTCAGCTTCACACGAGATCCTCAGCGAAAACCACCCCCTCTCTCTGAAACCATTGATGAATTCAGAAGTCTTTCAACAAATTTTATGCCTGTTGGTAAGTTATCTTCCAATAAGTGTCATTCCTATTGGTAAATTTTGAACAACTTCATGCTGTGGATGAGTTGTCTTTCAACTAATAACTAATTCTATACCTGATGGCAAATTGTATAATAAAACTGACCAAGCAAGTCAAACAATTTAAGAGCAAAAATTTGATATATATTTATAAAATAAAATAAAATTTAATGTTGATATGATAGGTTAGAGGTCTGTTGTCAACTTTTCACTCATGTACTTTGTGGCTATTAGAATGATGAAAAAAAAGACCTTCCTAATTCTTAGAGGTTTTGATGTCTCAGAATCAAAAGTACATGGATTCGAATCTTTATGCAGGGTGCCAATTTTGCTCTCACATTTTCTGACATAGCCAAGGTTAAAGTTTGTATAGACAAATGTTTTAGCTAAACTGATAAAGATTTGACCTTTTTACAAGCGGCAGCCTTGTACACTTCCATAAAAGCTGAGGAAATGCAAGAGTGTCTCCAGTGAGTCTGTCAGGAAAATACATGTTATGCATTGTAAAGTGCCTATTGCCTCTGCTCTTCAAAGGAATAAGAGTTATATGAATGCCATTGCTTATCTTCAGGACGTCCCTGAAGATGTATTAATTCTTTAAATGCCTATAGATGCATTGTTTAATGATTTAGAAACAAGATAGAAAAGTAGGTAATGCATTCATTCTTTCTTCAAAACTTAATTTTGCTTCTGCTATTATTAGGATCAGTATAACCGTTAATCCTATTTTGGAAGTCAGTAAACAATGCATTTGATCTCATTTAACTCTAGAAGTCTCAAGAGTCCAATCTGGTGAAAGACTTGCCCGCTACTTCCAGAACTCATTTTTAAAAAATCCGTACTATAAAATAGTATGATTTATATTTCATATTGCCGTTTTTATTGTTGATGTGTGAATAAATATCATTTTTAAAACTTTGGCATGTTAATAGTTTCTGCCAACATTTGTAGGGCTAAAGTATATTTTGTGGGGCCCTCCGCCCCCTGTATTATTGCCATTATTATTTCTGTCATCCAATCATCACCACACTGACAGCTTCCCTTTCAAATTCTTTCAGGTATCAGTAACCAGCCCAATATGGGCACAAGTTATTCTTGTCAATTCCCGGCCTACAATCTGGCTGAGAAGAAAGACGCTCGTTTTTCATGGATGCCAGGCAAAGGCTTGCTCAGGCCTCAGTCTTGCTTACTGGAGATGCAGGACTCCTTTATCAAATCAGAGGTAGCTAGCAGCAAATATTTGAAGATTTCACTGCTGGAATCAGCAGTGCTGGAAATTTTTTAAAGTTCATTTCAGATATTTTTTTACTTTCCTGACTCTTTTTATTATTATTATTATTATTTTTTCTTATTCATTAGTTATTTTGTCTATTTGAAATACTTTTACCCCTGAAACAAGAGGCACTGGTAATTGTTGAGAAACCATTTAAGATAATTTTTTGTAGAGTTTTTTTTTCCCATTTATTCCTTATTTTGCGTATATGTCGTGCAAGCAGGTGAAATGAGTCTGATCTCCGTTTTTCATATAGAAAGGTACTGGCTCAGTGGAAGTGGAACTTTGGTGAAAATTTTATCTAGCTATGACTCTTTTGGGCCAAGACATTCACATTCAAATGTGACTCCTGTGACTGCACTAGTGTTAGTGAAATCTGATTTTTTCTGAATGAACCTTCCTTCGAAATCTTGACAAATTTCACTCTCTCATGATACATTTCTAAAGCATTTTCATTGTTAAGATTGAATGTGCAATAAATTTTTGAGAATTTGTTTCAGATGTTAAAAACAAAAAGTTTGTATCTGTGTATTTTTTGTGTTCATTTGGTCAAAGCTATAAAATGTTTTGGAGGTTTAATTTGTTTGTTTCATAGCAAGTGACATAAAGATCATGACTTTGGACACTGATGATATTTCATAATCATTTTCTTCTATTTTCTCCTCTTGTCCTTCTTCCTTTTCCTCCCCATCTTCTTCATTTGTCTCTCTTCTTGTCCATTTTATAACCCAATTGAGTCAGAGCTATTTTTAGATTTTGTGGAATTGAAAAAACCTGTGTGACACAAAAAGCATCCACCCCACATCAGTGCATGACAATCTACAGAAACAACACTTCTACATAAAGGAAAAATACATAGATATCTATCACTGTTTGTTTTTTTGTTATTGTTTTAAAAAAAGAAGACCAAAATTTGCATGCACATAGAATTTTTTTTTTTTTTTTAAAATTTATTTTCATTGTCTCCATCACTAAATACAAATTCTGGGTCTTAATCAGAGCTATAGTAATATAATTCATTACTAGAATCATTACTATGTCCCCCAAGCACTTCAAATAATTTTTTTTTCTTTCGTCTGTTTAAAATTAACATCATGATCTTCCTAGTAAGTATGAATGGTAATATGGTTTGACTAGTTTGGTGTGGATAAAATTGTTTCCTGTGAAAACTACTTCCAGTAACGAGCCACCGAAACGAAATGTTTTCGACAGAAAATTGATCACTGTTTGCAGTGGTGGTTTTCATGGCTTCTGCAGTAAATAAAGAGAAATGAGGCTCTAAAAGTCCACCCTACTGGGGTAGCAGTATCTGTCCTTGGAGGACGACATGCATTCCCACAATCTGTGGGGGTTTAGGCACAAGTGATCTGAAGCATAACTTGTCCAGTTTTGTTCTTATCATCCCCTTCTTAGACTATTCCAGATATGTGTCCTCCCATTTAATTCTATAATGTAAACAGTATTAAACAAGACACATATGAGTCACATTATCTGCATTCATCCCATGCATTTTCATGGCTATGGGTTAATTTTGCATTGTCTGTTTTTGTTTGGTTCCTTTTTGTTTATCTGTTTGTTTGTTCAGTTGGGTTCTGATTATCCTTGCCATCAAAAAAGATTGACCATCTCAACAAAAATGTGTCTGTTTTCATATCCACCAGGTTCACAAGAAGTTTCATAACCAGTTCCCAGAAATGAATCCAGAAATCCGGATGAATATAAACACAGGCAAAAAGCACACTTTCTTCGGCATGAATGCTCAAGTCATTCATGGATGAAGACAAGGAGTTTTTTAAATGTTGATGTTGATATTATGAGTATTAATTTTGCTCTCCCTGTAGCTGTGTCTCAACTTCTGCCACCACATTTCAGCCTGAGTTGCTTCATTGTTTACTGGTACCAAAGCCACTTGGGTGTTACATCTATATTTATACTTCACTAAATTGGATGGTTCTTACTCTTTGTCATGTTTTTATGATTGTTTTTCGTGGCATTATCTGTCAGATTACTCAGCTTCTGACTGCTTAAGTATTAAGCATAGATGACATTTATGTTAGATTTGATAAATATTCTTCATAAAGAAAAAAAGAAAAGGAAAATGTAGACACGACAACAACAAAAATGATAGTAACTTAATTGTTCATCAAAAATAATGATAGAATCAAAATAGCCGTGAGTTCACACAGTAATTCATGAAATCTTTAACTTTGTGGCTTTGCCATTGATTTGTCAAGAAGAAACAAGTCAAAAAGGGATAATTCTTGGTAGCTCATATTTCTTGTATGTTTTCATAGTTTTTCCCTTATGAAATCACTACGAAGAACAAAAGAAAAAATTTACATCTCAGTTCTAGTTTATGATCCATTTTGTTTATTTTGAAGTCTTTCGCTCCTGTTGTAAGTAGTAGTTTTCCTGATTGTTCATTAAGAACAGGGTTGACATGAAACAAGAGGGAAATTGTAAGGAAATGGTTGTGAACATAATATATTGGTCTATAACTTGAATAGATGTTTCAATAAATTTCAGTTTTACGGTATGGGCAAATGTTTTGGATTACAAGTATGATGATATGGTAGTAATGGTCTCAAAGTGTTGGATACCTCCTCTGTCTCATATATAACTTTATTTGTGAGATCACTTAAGAGTACTATACTATTCAGTATTTTCAATTTTGCCCATAATAACTTCCCAATTTCCCCTTTATTTTTTTAATTGTTTTTTATCAAGCCTGTGATGGACCTGTACATTTTGATATTTTATGATTGACTGCTGTTTTATAAACACATTTTGCACTGACTGTTTATTTCATCTTTTTGATTTACAGTCTGTCTTGAACTTTGTTCATAAAGAAAGTGAAAAAGTATTATTATTATACCTCATGATATATGCATTTGTACAGACATTCCGTAATTCATGCCAAGCCCTCATTCTGATGATTCTATCCCTGATTGATAATGATATGAATGTCAATATAAAAAAAGAATAAGTATATTTATACTGTATGTTAGTAATGCAGTATTTGTATAGTCAACATATTTTTGAAATGTGTGTGTGCATGAGTGTATGTGTTTACCTGCACCTATCAAAGCACGCTATCCCACAAAGTGAGAAATTATGTTTCTCGCAACATATTTATTCAATCATTTACCTTTTCTCATCCAACCGTACTTTTTCACTGTCATGTCCATATCAGTACCAGGTCTCTTGATCATTTCCCAGTCATTCAAGAAACATAATGGTATTTTTTTGTTGTTGTTTCTTTTTTCCTCTGCCTTGCCATGAACTTTTTGATTACCAAGTGCATCAGATAGTTAAACCATCACCTCGTGGTTAGAAATTTTTGTTTTCCTCTATTTTTTTCTTTCTTTCTTTTTTTTTTTTAAGTAAATGAGATTTAATGCCAATCTTATAGTATGCCCTTTCTCTACCACAAAAGGGAACACCGACAATGACCCCCTAAACATGATTAAACCTGTGAATATATTGAATAAAGCAAAGTTTCTGTCTCACAGAGATCAAATCTGTGCTCTTTACTATTGTATGTTGATTTTACTAAAACCATTCAGTATTTCAGCTTTCAAACCGGTTTGTTTTCTTTTTGTTCTGTTTTTTTTATTGCTATTTTTAAATTCACTGCTGACAGACCAACATGCTCTTCCATGACATTTTGTTGTTCAGTCTTCATTTGTCTTGCAGCCCGTCAAAATAAGACGTATGTCAATTTTTCACCAAATGGGGTTTTTTGGTATCATATGAAAGCTTATTTCATACCCTATCAGGTGGTTTTGAGCTAGCTATATTCTAGCCAGAGATATTGCATAAGAGACAAAGGGGGACCCCTCAGCAATGACCGAAATTCTGAGAAAGTCGAGTTTAAATGAACGGTTGAACCCATAAATCTACATACCTACCTCCCAAAAAACCTGATTTTAATGAAGAAATATCTATAAATCCAGGGTAAGACCAATACTGTCTTGTTCAGAAAAGAATGCAATACACGTTTTGTAATACACGATTTCTGCAATAAAAAAAAATTCGATGTCTGACCTCCCTCATCACATTCAAAGCCCGATTTCTCGGTTCTAGCCCAGCTACTTAGGTCTCATTTTGACTGGCTGCGAGACATTTATAAATTCGAGTTTGTTTGAACTTTGTATCTTTGTGGCATATAAATTTAACTTCATTCTGTTCAGTTTTGTTTGTTTCATGCATCTGCATACATATGTACATTTCAAACCTGTTAGCTTTGAAAAAAATAAAATTCTGTGAACAATTGTCTTTCACTGAAAATGTCCATGACGCTATCTTTATCTCAGCTCTTCAAAACGTGTATTGTATTCTTGGCTGTCTGCAATGTTTTTGAATCCTGTGTGTTTTCAATTCTCAGTCAATTTGCCATGAATTAATTATGATTTCATAAGAAAATTAAATTTTTCTTAACTCATTGAGTTTTAATATCTCAGAGAATTTCATGACAGTCTCATCATCAAACCAGAAGAACATATTTTTGGCACAAGTTGAATGGGATTGTGAGAAAGATTTCCAATTTCAGCTAGAGGAAAAATCCTTCCTAAGAGTTTAATTTCTAACAAAATGAACTGGATATCATTTTATCTAAATTTGCAGTTTTGAGTAAAAGTCCATTCTATGAGCTAGATTCACCTGTGGAATTGAACAATATAAATTTATAATTTGAAAAAATACTAAAAGCATAGTATTTTTGAACCACAGGAGTCCCAATTAAATGAAATGACTGGAGCAGCTGAGAATCATTGCCCATTGCTTTTTATTGAAAATTCTGCACTGTAGACAGTATGGCTTCTTTGTATAAGGAACACTGTCTCCCTCAGTACTATGGCAACATGTCAGTATTACAACCACTGTCAGCATTAATTAACTGTCTCTGTCAGCTTTAATGATATCAGCATTATCATTATAGCCAGGATAATTGTCAGAGTCAGTATTTCATGTCACTTTTATTGTTGCTATCAGCATTATCTTTGCCTCTGTCTTTATAAGCAGCATTGTCAGCATTATCCATCTATGACATTATTAGAAGTGTCACTGTTAGTCAACAGCTTGTCAGGTTGTCAGTATTTGTGTCACTATCAGCATTATTTGTTTAGATCCACTGTTTTCCTATTTAAAACTGTTGTCGCTGTCATCAGTATTTTTTGGCATGTCAGTTTTATTTGCTTTGGCTATTTCTGCTGTTGCTGTCAGCATTGTATGAATATGTCAGGGATCGTCACATTGATACTGTCTCTATCAACATTGGATCCCATAGTCATCATCCATATTGCTTGACTAAGTCACACTGATTTACAAAGAAATGCATGTTTCTCATATAACAGCAAGAATGTCCACAGAAATTGAAAATTACAAATCTTTTTGTCTTTGCTTAAAAGCATTTTCAAGAAGTTTCCGCAGTAGCTAAAAAATTGTGAATCTCTTTTGCTTTTGTTTTGTTGCTGTTTTTCTTCCTCAGCATTATCAAGACGTTTCACTTGTAATTTAAAATTAGAATCTCTTTTATTTCTGTTTATTTGTTTGTTTCAGTTCTATGTCTGTCATATTCTTGCCTTATATTACTGCCTACTTAATATCGCTCAAGATTCACTGACTTAATTATTTTCATTTTTACTTACTCAGATAGCATTTTAAATCAAATTACTATTTCCAATAAGTGAGTTAACTGAATGGTAAGCATTACCTGCTTAATTGTCCTACATGTTCAGTTCTGTTAACATGTATTTGGAAATATAAGACTCCACATTCATGCCAAAGCATCTTTTGCCCGAGACCTATGATCAGTAAGCAGCCTTCAGGGGCATTTATCAGCATAGGTTTTTCAAATATAGTCAGCCTAAATGAGCCACTGATTTCATTCTTTATGCTTGATTTCTTTAACCATCTAAATTTCATGTTTCATCCAATTTGTTTACTTGGTAGTTTTTTTTTGTTCTTTTTATGGTTCTTTGGTTTTGTTTTTTGTGTTGTTGTTTTTTTTTCTTTGGAAAAACTGTCTGATATATTTATACACAATATATATTTAATTCAAGTACTTTTAAGATTATCATTATGTTCTTTCATGTTTTTTCCTTGTTTCTTTAGTATGTTTGTCTGTTTGTTTTGTTTGAGTAAGTATGGACTTTTAGCAAAATTTTACTTGAATGCCAAAGTTGAAATGAAAAGATTCAAATTTTATACTGCATGCAATAGGTAAATGTATTAAAAACACTTCTCGAGTCGCTCTCTGAAGGATCTATTTAACAAAACAAAGCCACAGGCCATCCTGAGCTTTTTACGC
>JBCEWB010078000.1:0-12959 GCA_039654565.1 Peronia peronii | reverse complement strand
TAGATAGATAGATAGATAGATAGATAGATAGATAGATAGATAGATAGATAGATAGATAGATAGATAGATAGATACTTGTGAATCTCCAAATACAGGTAATAAAAGAACACAATCCAAGCCCAAACATTACAATATAACCATTACAATATAAAACCTAACACTATAACCATCCCCCAGGCACAGTTTGCCCCCTGAAAAATTAGAGAGGATTCAGCTATTGATGAAGTGTGTTGGAGTTTATGAATGAAACTATGGCAGCGCTGAAGGGCTGATTCTGGGACCTTTCACCACATTACAAAGCAAAGATCATGCCATTTTAATGAGGATACAAATTGCAACAAGAGTTACAAAAATGGTTGTGAAACAAGGGCCGTTTATACCATTCTAACTTGCTTTGACAAAGCACAATTTCGCAAAAAAACTTCCCCTTTGAGAAAATCGAAATTTAGTTTTGCGATTTGTTTGTTTGTTTGTTTGTACGTTTATTTGTTTATTTGTTTGTTTTCCATATTAACACGTAGCCTCATAAAGTTTAGTACAATGGATCTGGTACCACATTTTTCATGTGCAGAGTTATGGGTAAAAGTTAAAAGATAAACGTGTGGAGTTAGATGTGAAACGAATGTAGATCACGTTTTGCGGTAAAGAAAAGAGAGAGAGAAGTGGACTGTCAGAGCGTTAGGGAGGACGTTCACGTTATTTGGTAGGTGCATCATGTTAGACTGCACGAACCTGAACCAAAATTGGCTATTTTTTCGGGACAGAAAGTTGTTAAAATATTGTTTGGATATACAGAAATTACATATCTGAACAAGTAGAGAAGTGTCCTTTTGACACTGTGGGCGGCAATGTTTGAATAAGTGGAAAAATGTTTTTTTAACATTGTGGGAGTGTTATATCGGAATGGATTGAGAAATATCTTTCTAACACTGTGGAGGGTAACATTCGAAAAAGTGGAGAAATAAAATAATTAAATTGTAGTGAAAAAAGCAGACGTTTTTGTCACAGTACTTGAGCCTGGCTGTGTAATGAGGCTTGTAATTGTAGGAACCCAAGCAAGTAATGGGCGGACTTTATGTGTGTTGTGGGCAATTTGGCCTGACAAAATATCGACCAAAACAGAGACATTGTGAGATCGGCTTACATTATGCAGTAGACACCCTGTTCTCGCCCCCTCCTCTTCAGTATGTCACGTGCTCTTGAATTGCACGAAAACAATGGCCTGCGATTACTACAATGGAAATCATTTGAAAATTTATTGGGCAAATGCTCCAGATCAGATACCTTTGCATTTATTGTAATGCTCATCAACATTATCGTTTCTAAATGACAGACTGAAAAAAAAAATATTTGGTTTTCAAATCAAAGACCGCTATCTCATTATTGCACATAATATGTGTTAATAAAAGTGGATTAAATAATAAATATTCGAATAAGATATATTCGAATGTACTCAAAATGCAAAATGGCAGCAAACTGTCTATTGTATTATAAATATAATGCAAGAATCGGTTTATAGATACGGAGTTTTCTCCTGAACAATGAACTTACACATGCTGCGTTGTCTGATGGATTACTTAAACATCCGACATTAGTATCTGATATTCAGCTCTGACGCATTAAGCCCTTTCAATTATTGAACGGTGAAGATACGTGCCAATAGTGTATTGTGAAATAAAAAAGTCATAATCCTCAGTGATGTAATGATAATATCTTCCTCAATATCCGACCGATTCTTTTCTAATCCAATGTGACGTTATAACACTGATGTCATATTGGAAAGATTACATGATATTAAACTCGAAAGATGTGAATTATCTGGTGAATTTGTTCAGTTTGACTTGCAGTGACGCGTCCAACAGTCTTTTGTATAGCTGTAATAGTTTAAATCACCACAAACATGACCATGTTTCGTCAGTATAATAATAGAAGATTCCTCCTTTGATATCTGTTTGTTATATTGATTTAAGTCTTTGAACTCTGGGATGATAACAATGAGTGCATAGCAATTAAGTCCTGAACGTTTGGATAGACAGAAATTACATGAAACATACAATGTGTTCTCTTGGGAATGCAGCAAGCAAGGGTTTGTTTGGCAAAGCAAATGTTATAGTGATGAAATAAGTTATCGTGCCTAATAAGAATTAACTGAATTCTTTGAATTCTGGACATACAAAAATGCACAAAAGACATACCTTGGGATTTTAAACATACGGCACATGGATTTAATGAACCAATTAATAATCCTGGAATTTTAGTATCCAGCTGCCTGGTACTGGAAAGACGAGCTGACCTGACTTACAATGGAATTTATGGCCTGACGTAGTTTGCCATAGCAATAGCTCTACTGAAAAGAGAAGATACTGAGTTTTCCATCTGAAGGGTTACAATTCATCTGTCTTTCTGGATATGTACATATTCGAGCAATGCCTTTCTTCTCCAAGTTTTCATTGCAACTCTCTGACCAGATGAGCCATGTGAATGTTTCATTGCAGTAAACATTTGTTGTCGCGGAGATCGTGCCCTATTTTCTGTGCCGTGAATCAACTTGATTAGAATAAAAAGCTTGAACAATTTATTACCAGTTAATCGTCCTTAATTTTCTTTGATTAAAAGCAAACAAACAGCGCAAAGAGTTTGAACAAAGAGAATATGTTTTGGATGTCTGTATGAGATAACAATGTCTCAATTGTTGCGTGTAGCTCGCACCGCGAATTCAAATGTTGACTAATGTAATATCCAGACTTGCAAAATGGCAAAGTTTAGTGACTAGACATTTTGGTCATTTGTTTCGTCTGGAATGGCAAAAATGGTCTTTGACGCACGATGATAATACAAGCCAGTATGTCAAAGCTTAACATAATTCGGGAAGACCTTAAGCATCCACTTTATAGTCAACTGAAATATTCTGAGAGAACGTTTATGCATGTAAGAACTAATCGTGAGCATTACAGAATTTCGTTTCTACCATCAACGGTAGGCTTCTCAAGCTGAGACAATGTTTCTTGAGTCTGCCTTGTTCTATGGCTGCGAGTGATAGTTTTGTGATAGTTTTGTGATAGTTTTGTCTGTCTGTAATGTGAATGTGTTTTACACATATTATATTGTATCTCATAAACTGATTGGAATTTCCTTTTGAAGACAAATAAAGTTTCCTTATCTTAGCATACAATATCTGGCTTATCTTGTAATTTATCTCCATAGAATTTACGTCGACAGAAGTCTACATCATCATCAATATTGTCTTCGCATTCTAATAACACGGTCATACATCTAAGTGAAAAGAAAGAACAACCAACCATACAAAAGGGGGCAAATTTTCAAGATAGAATTCTTAGATTGTGTGACATGTTTTATATCATTTATTCACTCATGTGAATAATGTAGTGGACAATGTTGCAGGTTGGGCTTACAAACAAAACCGGCACCTTATGCTGGCTTCACTTGTAAGAAAGAACATCTATTGCTGACAACACTAGGAAAGGCCCTTGACAGTGGAGTAGACTGCCCAACACATGGCTTACACTCAAATCATCTTCATAGGGATTCAATCATTGTGTTCACAGAGGAATCATGCAATATGGATAAGCCCTATCTTTTCAGAAGAAAAGCCCAATGGGTATATGCAGATCTCAAGATAATAGCGAGTACCATATCATAATGCATTGATTTACAAAGCTTTAGCCAGCTCAGTGTATATGCCGGTTAGATTATTTTTGCACCTAAGATCGACGATTATGTCTAGAACAAAGGTCACGGCATGTATGTCCCATACATACATATAGTTAGTATCAGCAAAACCAAACCATATTAGAGATAAGTGTTGCGGAAGACACTGTCATTGTGCCATAGACTATTCAACTGATGCGATGAGATTATCCATGCACAGAACATCAATTATTATATTCAAAAGAAAGGTCGTGTCATGTATATAGCTAATACATTCCAGAGAGGATGTCATATACTGAGTCTCCTTTTTTTAAGCCTTTACTACATCAGAAGTTGTTGGGTCGACCCCTGACAAGCTGTGCACCAGTTTTCTGTATCTGACATGGGCTAGAGCTTGCGACTTCTCAGATGTTTTCTTAGTCCATTTCTAGACGTTGTAGGTCGATATGTTTTTTTTTTTTTTCTGCGTATCTTTTTCCTGCCCCTTCTGAAAAACAACGGTTCACTATTATGGGATCCATGAGTTTTGATATATGGTCGTAATATCTCAATTTTGTTTTATTCAGCCATGTAAGAAAGTGTACAGGGCAAAACCACACCGTATCGCTAGCACGTATTGAGCAAAGCATTGGACCGGAGCCCATTCAAATGAGTATTTACGCCGATTAGGTCATCAGTACATTCAGATCAATGATTATGTCCTGAGAAAGGTCTTAGCACGTGGATAGGTTATAGATTTTCAGGAGGGATATTTGTTGCCTAGTGTACACGTGCAAATCAAGAATAATGACGACACCACAGGACTATGCATTTTGCAGTGATCCTTTCTGCTGAACGGCTATAGACTGCTCAGATCATCCGTGAGCTTAAGATTAATGATTCTGTCCACACAACGGTCATATGGTTTGGATAAGTCAGAGCTTTTCAGAGGTACATTTTAAATTGAAGGTATACATGAAAATCGCCATGCGATGAAGATCAACTTAAGGCAGAGTACTTTGCAGTGGTCTGTCCATCCGAGTGCTTAGTTTAGATAACCCATGCACTAGAGATCAATACTTATGTCCTAATAAAGGTCATGTTGATAGCTGTTCAGTGGGGAGTGTCTTATTCTGCATTTGTACCTGAAAAATCACAGGCCATTGGTGGCAAGCACTGAGCAGAGGCACCGCATCGTCGACCATTCAATTGAGTGTACACGCCGATTAGCTCTTCCTTGTATCAGAAATCAATAAGTATGCCCTACAAGGGTCATGATACAATGATAAACGAAAGCTTTCGAGAGAACATGTGACGTCGAGTGCGTCGGTGAAAATCACGGGATAATGAGGATCACCTCGAGACAAAGCACTTCACATTGATCTACTCACTTATGTGTGCGTTATGGAAAGTAAATCATCGGTGGTCTGATTATGTCTAAAGAAAAATTGAGACAGAGTTAATAGCTGTTTGTTCTGGATGCCTTGTACATATTTTGTATAGGTAAAACCACCGAGTATTGGGATATGCGCTGAGGAAGGCATTGGGCCAAAGATGATATTATTCAGCTAAGTGTCTGTGCTGGTTAGATTATCGTTTACAGGAAAGGCAATGATTATGTCCCACGAAATCTCGTGGCTTGTGTATAACTAACAGATTCCCAGGAGAAGGAGATGGGGGGGGGGGGGGTATAATTCCTCAATCTTGTTCATTTTCTCAGTCCTTAAAAAGCGCAGTGTGACCAATCCTGCACTGGTCTTGTCCATTTGTCACAGGTATGAGCCAGGCTCTAGATCCCGCAAACGTTTCCTGAGTTCACTCCTACGTGTCCCAGGTCGAACCTTTTTTCTGTCCACCTCTTTCTCTCCTTTCCATCTACTGTTCCTTGTAGCACACTTTTTAACAAAGCCAATAAATAATTGCTCTCGTTATATATCCATACCATTTACAACCATCTCAATTTTTTTTTTGCCATTAGAAGAAGGAATACTGAGTTTGGACGAGCAAAGTCTCAACGTATCGGAAGAAGAACTGAGGTATTCATTGAACCGTGAACTTTTTAATCGGCAATTATGCCGAAAAGGTCGCCAGTGCATTAAAGATCGATGATTATGTCCGATGAAAGTTCATAGCAGGTGTATAGTTGACAGTTTTCTATAGTCTCTTGCTGAACATGTGTCCGTAACATCACAAGGTATCGGACACATGTATTGAGCAAGGCGTTGGACCGTAAGCTATTCAAATGGGCGTTTACGCCGATTAGGTCGAAAGTGCATTGGAGGTCATCGATTACGTTCAAAACATAACTCATGACATAATGTACAGATTTTTTTGGATAAAGATTTTTCGGAATACTGTTTTAAATAGTTATTGTTCCCTTCATTATAGCAAACTGTTTTTGTTCTATAAAGGCTGCACAGTTCAAGGCATATTTCTACCCTGGAAAACCTAATTTTAGTCAGTCACACTGCCACTGCTTTGAGAACACGTTCAATCTTTCAAAGCCGTATTGCCCTAAGTGCCAAATTTACGAAAAAAAACAATTCAATATCAGAATTTAGGATCAAGTTAAGTTTCTTACAACAAAAATCTTATTTCACTACATCTGCAATTTTCTCTGAATTGCAGTAGTGGCTTATAGGACAATTAGGCTTTCAACAGTCGATCTGAAGTCATTTGCCTAAATTTAAACTATTAATAAAAGGAGGGTTGAATTCGATGAAAGGTAGAGATGAGGGTGAGTTTCAAAGTGATCACTCGCACTCACACCGTGTTCTCAATGGTACAAACTTACGAATAGCCAGGAGACGCTGCGGACACTGTTTGGGCAAGAGGAATGGCTCTGATTGCTTTTCAACTACGAAATAGTGGTGACCCCTTTGTCCATTGATTATACCATCACATACCACACCTTTTACAAATTGAGGTTTTCATATTTCCTCCCCAAGGGAGGTTTAGAAATTATTTTATTTGTATCATGTATCATACAAGTTCATAATTTGACACAAGATACAAATAGATTGAATGTGAAAACTTCCTGTGAAAAAGAAAAAGGAAAATATCAGGTTTTCTTAATGATATCACATAAGATGAAATAATCAGGGACAAAGGGTCACGACCTACTCTATGTCACAGTGTTATGTAGATAGTTTTCCATAGAGACTTTTATCCTGAGTATGTACCAGCAAATGGCAATGTGTCGGAGATGAACACGAGGCACGATATACTACCGTGGATTGTTAAATGTTTAAGCCGATCGATGACCCAAGATGGGTCAGGGCAAGTGCATATTTAATACCTGTGTAACCAGAGACCTGGACGTGTTGATAGATCAGCGTTTCAGCTTGATTTTTTATACGGTCCCAAACACAACCAGAATGTTTGATTTGACAGGATTGACACAGAATCTAGACATTATTTCTATTTTCACGTCAGATTTTTTTCTTATTACTGTTATTGTCAATGTGTCATTAGTTATGCCTTTCACACTGTGATTTATCATCATGGCTGGTTATAAGATGAGCTCAGAAGATAAAAATGAGAAAGAGAGAGAGAGGGAGAGGGGGGGGAGGAGCTTTTAAAACAAAACATTCCCAGTAAGCATAATTGCAAAGGCTTTCATGCATATGCAATCGGAAAATCAGTATGAAAATGAGCGTATGAGGCATGGTGGAGGTCTACAGGTGTATTGGGTTGTCTGGTTTCCAAGGACGAATCCATGATAATATTGAAAAGGCAATGGCTGAGAAAGCAGAATGATGGATTGATGGATGGATGGACGGATGGATGAATGGATGGATGGATGGAGGGATGGAGGGATGGATGGATGGAATGATGAATGGATGGATGGAATGATGGATGGATGGATGGATGGATGGATGGATGGATGGAATGATGGATGGATGGATTGATGAGTGGATGGATAAATGGATGGATAGATGGATGGATGGATGGATGGATGGATGGATGAAGGGATGGACGGATGGCTAGCTTGACGGATAAATGAATGACGTTACAGAAGGAAAAAGGGGGGGGGGGTTTCTATTAAGTCCGAGATTTTATACAATACTAAGAGCAGAACAGCACGCAATGATGATAATAGTAACGATCTTGATGATGTAAATTACGGAACTTTTACATTTCGCATTCAAACTTGTGATTTTTTTTTTTCTCACTAACAGTTTAGTGAGGCTGAAATGGGAAATAGCATTGCTTGTAAACAACACGGAATATCAAAAACTGGAAACTGAAGTTTGGAAGACAGTTAAAAGAGAAAAAGCAAGAAAATGTTGGAATGAGTCCGAGAAATCTGAATAAAAATGGGAGGAAATTAGAGAAACAGGTTGGCAAATGAAATCCCAGAGAAAGAAAGAGAGAAAGAGAGAGGAGATAAAGAGATTAGAGAGATAGCTTGAGAGGATGACGGAAAGTGAATAAATTTTATGATGGAGAGAGGGCAAAAATAGAAATGACGCTTGAGAATAGATGGTGGATATAAAAAGGAAAGAGAAAAGAGTATAAAGCGATAAAGAGAAGGAGATAAAGCAAGATGGATTTTAGAAATGGGTTTATTATTACTGATGTAAGGACACTTCCATTTCTACGAAAGATAACTTAATTTCTCGTTGATACTGTAGTGTGGAGGTATCTATCAATGGATCCAATCCTGTTTGCTTTTAGGGTATCGCTGAGTGTATGTACTCTTGGAAGGGACGTAACAAAGAAAGAACAGCAAGTTTTCAGTTCGGAGACGGAAGGGACATGATGAGTTGAAGTGGTATGATTAGGGTGGGTGGATGGATTATGGATGGATGGATGAATAAGGGATGGATGGATGATGGATGGATGGATGGATAAGGGATGGATGGATGATAGATGGATGGATGGCTGGATGGCTGGATGGATGGATGGATGGATTATGGATGGACGATAACGGAAGGATGGACGAGGATGGATGGATAAGGGATAGATGGATGGGTGGATGGATAAGGGATAGATGGATGACGGATGGATGAATGAATGGATGAATGGGCAGATGGATGGATGAATAATGCGAGAAGGGGAGAGACGAAAATGTGACCCAGTTGCGTATGAGATGTCCGCACTCCCAAAAGCATAAGAGATCACATTTTTAGAAGATCGATATAAACACATCGTGTTGTTTGTTTGTTTGCTTGATTTCAGTTGTTCAAAATGTGATAACCCTTCTGTAAAAGGCTTTAATATTTAACCAGTCTAATCCATGACTGTGCCATATAGAAAGGAAGCCCGTGCATACTAGATCAGGATGGAAAGGTTAACACAAAACGCTTCCCTTTGAGAAAATCTATGCAGGCACAAAATCTTAGACAAACTTAAGTAGGGTAGGTGATATAAGTATAAATTTAGATGTTTGTTGTTGTTGTTCTTCTTCTTGTTGTTCTCGTTGTTCTCGTTATTGTTGCTGTTGTTGCTGTTGTTGTTGTTGTTGTTGTTGTCGTTGGTGTTGTTGTTGTGAGGATTGTTGTTGTTGTTGCTGTGTTGTTGTTGTTGTTGTTGTGCTTTTGTTGTTGTTATCGTTGTTGCTATTGTCGTCATCGTTGTTGTTGTTGTTATTGTTGATGTTGTTTTTGTTGTCATTGTTGTCGTCGTCGTTGTTGTTGCTTTTGTTGTTCTTGTTTCATCGTCATCATCACCCCTGTCGTCGTCCTCGCCGTCCTCGTTGTTGTTATTGTTGTTGTTGTTGTTGTTGTTGTTGTTTCTGTTTTCAATTTATTAATTTACGGATGCGAAATGGAAATGCATTGAGATTGAGTCGCTCTTTTGTTTATCTTCAAAGTAACCACCTTACCATAATTATAAGATTTGTCTTGTCCTGCCTCTTCCGTCCTACATACTGTCGGTTCCCCCAGAGTCTAGTTCTATCTACACGAGAGATGAAATAAGTGAATTGCGTTTATCCCAAAATTTGAATTTTATCACCATTTGCATTTCCACTGAGCATATGCAGACATGGACTCTTCTGTAATGAAGTCCAAATTTCAATCACTCATCTCATATGATGGCCCATGCTGAACTGAAGAGGAAGTTAATATTTCCCAAAGTACAAAAACTATAAAGAGAGAGAGAGAGATGGGCAGAACCAGGGAGGTATCGCTGAGCCCCGCGTTCCACCTGGGAATTATATCGAGAAGTCCATCTTGTTCCCGGACCACCCGGACAATGATAGATTGATCGATAGTGTATGGCTCCCTATTTACTTTGTCCTTCCCCGCACTAACTGAGTTAACTTAAAATTTGTCGGTATTGGGTTGATTGCATCAAGTAGGTATTGGACTTTCCTGCACGTCCTATGTCAAAGTACATTCTGATTTTGTTATATGATAACGTGGACACGTGTTATTCGTAGTTGATAACGTTATATTAGTTTATTGGATTTCGCTACATACACGTCCAGTCTATACCAAAATACATTCTGATTTCGCTATATGATAACACAGATATCGTGAACTCTTTCTTCATGCTGTGCTTGACTTATTAATTACATAGTATTTACTAGGCTATCCTCGCGTCTGATATAATCGCAAAGCACAAAAAAGTCATTTTGATTTTGGTAAATGATAACGCGAATATCGCGAACTCCCAGTTTCTGTAATGTATGATAACGTGACTGATTATGTTATATACTAATTTTTTGACTACAAGTCTGGTGTGATTTCAAAGTATAATATATTCTGGTTTTCTTAAATTGATAACATCGATACGGTGAGCTTCCTGTTCAGGTTATACTTGATTGATTACATTTCGATAGTTACAAAGAGGAATTTCATTCTTTGTTCGTGATCTGATAGATCACTTGAGTTTTGACCCCAACATCATGGCTGTTACTTCTCGCTATACATGATTGATGCACCCCATCCCCGCGGGGGCCCAGGATATATAGGCAGCTTCTCTGCTCCCACCTGCAGACGGTGAAAGCCCGCCATCGGTGGGATATCTCCCAAGGAAGGCCGTCCTCGACGTTCCAGGGTTGCATCTCTTTCCTCTTTCCTTGCTCCTGTCTTCTGTCCCGCTCTCTTTCCTCTCTTCTTCTTGACGTGTAAACATATCTTACTGTGTTTGGCACAATATAGCCGTGATCGTGCTGATGTGCTGTTAAACCCCAACACAAACAAACAAACAATCACCATTTTCTCCCTTGAATAGGAACCACCACTCTGCCATATGACGCCATTGTGAATTATGACCAGTGTCTAATCTCAAACACTGTCCTGTTTGAAATCTGACGCCCACCATTCTCAGTGCCCATAAGGTAGAATAAGTCCTTGTATGCTACAGCTGTTTGTGAGCTAAGTCTGGCTCTTGGTCTGTCTGCCATTACTCTACTCAGTCCGAGATCGGTGTGTCTGTCTGTCGTGTTTCATTATATAGAACGGTGGAAGTTATGGGAAAAGGGAGGTGAAACTGTTGGCTCATGGATGATTGTACAAGACAAATAAGTGAATAGTGAATGAATGAACGACAGTATGACTGAATGAACGAATGAATGAACGGACAAATAAATGAATGAAAAGTCAGTCAATCAATTGATCGGTCAATCAATCAATAAATAATCGGTCAATCAATCAACGACTTAATCAATCAATGAACGAAAAATAGACAGGCATACAGGCGATACATTAGTGAATATTCTTTCATTTGCTCAAACAGTTATGATCAATATCAAAACTTTGATAATGCCCGCTGGCTTGTCAGAAAAATTCTTCTGAATTACACGCTAAACTGTACAATTATGGTGTCATGATCCAAACATTTTCAAAGATCTGATGTGACTGGAGAGATTCTTTGATTTCTGTGTGATATCAATATTATCATCTCATGCCCCGAGGCCATGTTTTTTTTACATATCAAAGCAAATCCATCGATTAACAAAACGTCATTGTGTCTCGTATTTTTCGTTGATGATGTTTGACGCTGATCATGCATGGAATCAGAAACAAATTCCACACTGATGAATGCAGATATCAGACCTCAATGCCTTTGTTTGCCGACAGTCTAAATGGCTTGATGACAGCTTGAGGCATCAATTAATGAATAATGTGGAAGTGATGATGGGCATTACTGATTCTGATGATTATGAGGGCGATAATCTTGTGTTTTGCGTGACATGTTCAGCGAACGATATTCGTACATATAAAGGCGTTTTGTGTGGGTATGTCACCGTGTTCCTTCTCCGACTCGCTTTGTACTGAAGTCGAGTCGGAAGGCTATTATTGTTAATACAATTGCATTTTTACGTGCTTTTTTTTTTAAGCTCTACATTAGAGGACGAGTTGGATGTTTTGTTTTTATTTCCTTTTTGTTTCATTCATTCGTCTCAGTCAGTATTTCAAAATTAATACTTTTAGCATTCTGGAATTTCCCACGTGGCCCAGTAGATTCTCTTTCTCTCTTTTTTCTCTCCCTTGTCTGCCCGTTTCTGATACAATACCCGTGGCCTGGTTCACATCATGTACTTCCTCTCAGTCGTACACAGTTGTTTTTTTTTTTTTCCTGACCCTTTGAAATTCACCTTCTCCTTACTTTCCGAATTTCACTGTTTACGTAATAATTCTTTATTCTCTTCCCTTTCTGCCGTTGTGTCGTCACTCTCTCCCTCTCATTCTCTCTTTCTCCCTCTCTCATTCTCTCTCTCCCTCTCTCATTCTCTCTGTCTCGTTCTCTCTCTCTCTCTCTCTCCCTCTGTCATCTCATCACCGTTTGTTTTTCCCTTACATAACCACGCCACTTCGGGCCATGACATAGCTCTATGCATTTTTCTCATAGAAGAAAGCAGCCGCCTCTATTCCATTCAACTTTCCCCGAAAAAAAAAAATCAATTCCGTTTGTGAACATCATTTGTGAAGCCATTGTACCGATCATTAACTTAAAACCGACCCATTAATGTGGGTAGGCCTACGTGTCAGTGTTGAATGCTTGCGTGTAAATATGTGTGATTGAATGTGCATAAGATGAAAAATGAAGGACAGTGCAGAGTAAAGCTAACTTTTAAGTTCTGTCATAATTCGAGACATTTTCGCCCACGCACTCATTTGTGTACATGCTCTGAGCATGGCAGGCAGGTCTTGACGATTGATGATTGTTTGTTTGTGTTGGGGTTTAACGACACATCAGCACGATTACGGCTATATTGTGTCAGATACGGTACGATACGTTTGCACGTCAAGAAGAAGAGAGGAAAGAAAGCGGGACAGGAGACAGGAGCAAGGAGAGAGAGAAGAGATGTCTCCCCTGGAATGTCGAGGATGGCACTCCATGGGAGACACCCCACC
>JBCEWB010077989.1:0-12959 GCA_039654565.1 Peronia peronii | reverse complement strand
AGGCTGCGTGCCGCTGCCCGGGCAAAATTTCCAAATTTCTACCCATAAAAATTCTCAGCAAAAACAGGCAACCTCTTAAAAAGCCGAGATAATCCTACTTTCTCAGGATTGAAAGGCTTAAGAAAAACAAACAAAAAATATCGAAATCGGGTTTTTGCTATTTATTAATTAGACCTTTGACGTACTTTGATATGAGAAAAATAAAAGACTGGGACCAAGAACTTCTGCGTTATGCTCCAAAACGGCATCAAGACGGTACCACTGGGAGACTGTATAGAAATGTTATGAAGATTCAATTAGGATTTTCTCAAAATGTACGTTTTCTAATTTTTTTCCCTAAGGGCTTTTTTAATTTCTGAAGCAACTGACTTCAAATTTTGAATAAATATTCTTCATAGTATACGTTAAGTTAATGTGCATCCGTTTTTCTAAATTTTATTTATGTTTTCGAAGAAAAATTGGATACTTGGCCGAAATTTGAGAGATGTACAGATCTGCTAACACAAATATTTCAAAAATTTACTGCAAACATTGTATGGCATATAACCAAAAACCTAACGCACATTATTTGTTCATGTAGAGCTAATTTATTGCTGTGCAAATTCCAACACGAGTATATTACATACTCTAGGAGCTCAGGCTTTTGAAAATAGCTGATTTTCGAGACACAAAATTCAAGGGGACAGCGCTGCCATGGCATCCAGACACAAATCCAACTTTTTTTTCCCACACGTTTCCTCTAATTTCAGCATGCTGAACCCGAATTTGAAGCTTAGAAATAATGACCCCCTAATTCATGCATTAAAAAAAAACAACAACAACACTATCAGGACCCGCCCCTCCCACTTAAAATATTTGTTTCGTAAGACATTGCATTTACTCACAAAAGCTAAGACATGTCTTGGTGTAAATGGGGAGGGAGATGGTGATGAAATAGAGAGACATGTGAATGGGAAGAAACTGCTCGACTCAGGCAGGCTCACTAGTGACGATCGCTCCAAGGTACCTAACGGCAAGGGATAAGTGCCAATCAATAAGCTGATGAGAAGAGATGTGACTTACTTTGATAAAAGTCTTTTTTTTTTTTTTCATCAGTTTACATCTTTCCCTTTTCTTTTCACATACCATTACAACCTGCCATAATGGCCTATCAAAAGACAACCTACTGCATCGTTGCTGTAGACTTATTTGCCTTTCAGCTCTAGCAGAGGGCCATCTCAACTGAATATTCATGTCAGGCCACATAATGATTGTTATTTCTTCGTGAGTTTCAGAAACCATCACAACATGTTCCTGGTGAGCAATATAAGATAAAAAGTGTGGCCAAAATATAAAAAAAAAATTGGCTCAAAGCCTTTATTATGCTATGCTTACTGTTTTTATAGTAGTCCTTCTTTCCCAAGATAAGAGCACAGGAATTTTTGTTAATACAATGTATAATGATATAGCCTGTCCATGCCGGAAACGGCGGGAGAAGAATGTGTTGCTTTATTTCATTACTGAAAAACTCTCAGTTCGCTGAAAGCTGGATCAGAGATTGCAATACCATAATACATGCTTCTTGATCCTCTGGAAACAGAGCAGTACGTTTTGTAAAAGTCCACCAGGGATGCCTTGATTCTATTGACTAAAAGTCTATATTTTAACCCTTTTAGATATCTAAAAAACAGCTCATTATGATTTCAAGTTCATCACTCTCTGCTCTCCCAAAACGCCAATTACTGGCTACAGGTACTTAAAATTTTCAAATATATACTTCTAGTCCTAGGCAAGAAAAGTCCACTCCAGCTGGTTACTCTTATAATTTGTCGAGCTCAATAAAACTTGGATTTGGTTCTGTCAAGATTAGATCTGAAGGATTCACTCACTACCAAATAAAATATATGTGCTACATTCCAATAGCAGGCCTCTAAGTACATAATTATATAAGACCAAGGGCAAATATTATAGTGTATTTTTATAGGCCTGCGGGACTCTCATTAATTCCTCTCTCTGTCTCATACTGGGGCAATCCAGAATTATGTGCTCGACTATGTTCACCGTGTCCCAGACTTTACAGCTGATTTTGTCTGATATGATGATCACCTCGACTGCCCTTAGTCTACATCTAATTAACTTTCTATTAAAGGGAACATTTAAGTTTTAAGTAGTGGCAATTTTCATCTAACCAACCAGTAATATTTCCTGATTTTCTCTACCTTTTCATTACCCTCATCCTTTGCCAACAGTATGTGATTTACTTCTATTTAAGCTCCCCATCCCACCCCTCTCCCCCAGTCAATCCCCATGCCTGCATTTATATCTAATTCCATGTGTGTTTTGGCAATGATGTGTGTTGTGGCAATGATTGGCCAAACTGTCTGTGGTTTCATTTCCTTTAATTCCAGTGTGTCCAGGAATCAAAATGAGTCTAAGGTGTAAATTTCCCTCCCCCTCCACCTCCCAAATGAATAAAAAATGATTTTGTAAAATGAATTCATCATCATAGACAAAAGCAACAACCATAAATCAACAACAACATGCCCCAGAAATTTGAACCCTTGATCTAGTCTGGAGTCTGATAATCCATCAAAAATTAGTTTGTGGATCTATTTATTCCATACTCCCTTCTCCCTCCCCACAACTGCCTTTGTGAGAAAATATGCTTATTTTGTAAAACAAAACTGACAAACTCTTACCTCCTCACTTATTTATTCCGGCACAATTATTCATCAAAACTTCCTGAAGCTAAGAAGTGTAACCCAACAATGAGTTACTGCATCATCTGTACTGTTCATTTACAGTTAAAATTCAAAACACTGGTAGGCCAACAGTTGATAAATATTATAACAGTAAAGTAATGTGATAACAGAAGAGGAGGTGTAACCTAGGTCACTGGCTGTTTGATAATTCCCACATCTAAAGGGTTCACCTGCATAGTGGTCACTATAGTATAATAAGCATTGCCAAGCTTAATAGGCCAACATGTAGCAGAAATAAAATGATAAAAAGCACAAAAATAATAATATATCTGGGCAATATTTTGGCAATCTGCTGTCTCTCCTTGTACTTTTCTTCAGATACATAAAGTCTTTGCAACTCAGCCAGGTGGATTGAAATACAATGCACAACTGACTGGCAGGGTTTCACAGGTTGCTCTGTTGAAGTCCAAGGCCTTAGTAAGCTAGACTGCATGTGTAACACAGTGATCATGTATTCGTTCTTTTGTATCTGTGGTTGCTACATGGAATACAAACACTGGTTTCTGGAAGGATATATATCTCTAGACAATGCTGGCACAGAGATGATGTCCATTCAAATCTTATAAAAATGATTTCTCACACTCTTCTACTGGCACAACACAAACATATTTTTTCATATCATAAGAGTGAAATATCGATAACAACTATAAAGAAACAAAGAAAATTATTTCAGTCAATATATTGTATTGAGAATGAACCAACTATCACTTCTATCAACACGTATTTTATAAGAATACAACAAAATGACATAAAACAATACATGTAACAGTGGAATTGAATCATAATGTTAGGAACATCTGAAAATTTAAAATCATGAAAATTCTATGCAGCATTATGAAAAAGACTCTTAAAATGACTGATAAATTAAAATTCAAATGAATTAGCACACACTGTAAATATAATTAAAAAATTAATAAAACATGAATGTGGAGATTGTCAACCTTCTTCTATGGCAATCATCTGTTTAAAACTATTTTTTATTGGTACCAAACAAAATATTTAATGGCCTTCGTCAGACAACTTTTTTCAGAATTGTTTGTTATCATTTTATTACATCCTCTACATAGGCAATTTTACAAATAACATTCATTACATCACTGTTTACTAAAACAAAAAGTTAAAATAATTTTTTAACACATCAGTTATCACATTCTCTCATTTGTATGATTGTTCCCCATAACAGATCAGTAGTTTCTAGAAGGATAAGTCTGGACAAAAATGACACAAATATGACTGCCATTCAAATCTGGTAAAAATAATTTCTCACAGTTTTCTCCATATCATGAGAATGAAATATTGCCGGCAATAATGGTGAAATAGCAAATGATTTTCAGTCAATAAACTGTACTTAGAATGATTAATTATCAAAAGAATTTACAAAAATGCAAGAGAATGGATACAGTACAATAAGTACAACAACTGAATTGTTGTTTTTTTTATCTCAATGATCACGTTCTCACTTATTTAATTGTAACATGAAATACAATCAGCGGTTTCTAGAAGGATAAATACAGACAAGAATGGCACAAATACATTGTATGATATCCAGTCAAATACGGTAAGAATGATTTCTCACACTCTTTCAGAACACAATCATATTTTTTTTATATCATAAGAATGCAGCATTGGTAATAATGATATTCAGTCGATACACTGTATTGATCAACTATTAACAGAATTTACAAAATCCAAGAAAATGATACAAAACAAGGCATGTAACTGTAACAATAGAGTTGAACCGTAATATAATAAAGACTTGACAAATTTAAATTGTGACGATTAAAAGTCTCACTAACTTATGTACAGGCAGCCTGTTCTAACAGTTTCTCTAACAATATTTATTGAAGGTGTTTTCCATTTTTTTTTACAAGAGAATCTCCTATACCATACAGTTAGTGAAAAATACCTTACTTAAAGTCCTGTAAACTCTGCAACATGTGCCTAACGCATAGTTTTGAAATTTTCCAAGAAAAGGACTTTCAAATAAGTTATGTTGCTTTTATCTATAAAAGATTTGCAAACATAGTAGTTTAAACCACCGAAAACATGTATTTATCAATTTATGATAAACCTAAATCAGGATTTAGTCCCAGACCTGTAGCCATTCAATTAAATGATGCACACATTTAAAATAACACTGCGCCACAAAAAATTGTCAAATATAAGGAGTGATCTAAATCTAAGATAAATTGACTGAACTTAGATCTATTATCATATTACAAGTGATAATGAAAATGTAACAAATAAGCACTGGTGCAAACCTTCTTATAAGAAAGATTATCAATCTAATGTGAAAAATAAAGAAGAAAAAAATAAATAAAATCAAGTGCCATCACACTGGCATGGATGAAAGAATCCAAATCAAAGATTAATACTCAAATAATAACACATAACGCATGCGAACTTGATCTTCTCTGTACACCAGATATTCAGACTGCCAGAAACTGCTGCTTTGGTATTCTGGTCTCTTTTTTGGACTGCCTTGTGGCACTGTCACATCAAAGCCATCTAGTTTTAAGACAGTGTCTTGTTTTGTATCTATAGATAAAACAAATGTAAAAACAAAGATAAAGATTGATGATAAAATATCCTTTTCTTTCATTACATTGATAATTTTCAGGTTTGGCTATAACATTATGTTACAATGATACTACAATAAGTCAGCTTAATCTAAATTTCATGGGGTTGAACCATAAATTCCAATATTGAGAAATCTGAATCAAATATGTCATTGACTACACTGGATCTAAAAGGACTGAAGAGTTGCAACTGTTTATGGTTTGCTTATCATACAAATTACAACACAAATATTACAGGTCAGAGGGCCATTATAGAGATGGTGAATGCCAGTAGCACATTTTATATTATCTATAGATAGAACATGTAATTCGCATCATGATGGTCTTTCACTCTGGATGGCCAATTTCATGATTGACTGATAATAATTTTCAACAAAAGATACTCATTAACATTATTAGGCATCTATGCTAGATTCCTCTCAATTTTATGAATGTAGATATCGAGAGAAAAGAAAATATGGTAGTTAAATTCTGTGACATAAATGACACACGGTATCAACTGATCACTTAGTTAATTTAGTCACTTATTCTTGACTAAAGCTAATTTGCTCAACATGGAGCAAAAATTTAAGCCTCATTATCTGCAGTCACAATCACAAACTAGCTCTACTCTCAATTTAGACAGTGCTAAGAAACACATAAAGGCAGAGTAGAATAATGCTAAGCCTTGTTGTCAAACTTGTTCTTACTTTCTTTCATAATAAATCTAATTTCAAACTCTATTTTCCACGAGGAATGAAGCAAGATCAGGTTGAAAGAGGAACTCACACAAAGTTCAAATCATCATTGACTTTAAAAATATATTGCCTGCTACCTATGACACTGTCTGAACTTTCTTTGATGCTCTATTAAAAGGAAATTTTTCATTATCTAGATTTATGTTAAAAGACTCCACTTTCAGGGCTAATTTAATGAAAAAAAAGCTATAGCATCTACAACATTATGAGAAAGTTTAATAAGCACATGTATTTTAAATTTGAGAAAAAATATTGAAGCAAGCTTTACTAAGTTAACAAAAATGGCCACTGCTCAATGTAATATATGTAGTTGAAAGAACTAAACAGGCTGACTTCAGATAAAAATTAATTTAGTATGAATACTTCATGTCCATTTAATGTTTCTAGTATGTTCTGTTGTATGCCTAGGAAATCAGTGTTATGTCCATGCCATGTCTGGAATGTATTACTTACCTGGCTCCTGCTGGCCACAAGCCAACACACTGTCAAAACCTTTAGGAGCAGCCACTAGAGAGGAATCATCTCTAGTGATTTTGTTCTGGTTTCCCAAGACCACCTCATTCAAGAACATGATCACTTTGTTTTGAGCTGGTCCAACTGTTTTTTGAAGAGAAACATTACTTTATATGCCATCAGAAATAACATTTACTGCACATGCATAAATGATTTCAGTATGCAATGGTTGTTAATTGGATCTACCTTAATATCTACAGGTCTGCTGATAATTACTAGTGCATGACAATTAGTCATACTAAAACCTTTATTTTTGTACATAACACACATTCATTGTGATATGTCACTGTTGTATTGAATAATGATCACTACCTACCACATGAAATGACTTCTAGGAGCTCACACTTGATGAATTCTTACCATAGCCTGCTGATTTGTTGTGTTCAGATGCAAAGTAAATCCCTCTGCCTACACGTCCACCACTGTGAGGCATGATACGCAGTCCTGTCTTTAAAATGGCAACAACTACAGCAACATTAGTACCATGCCACAGCAATTTTCTATTCCCGATCTTCTTGTTCACTGCAAACCTGGCATCCTGAAAATAATGTCATCATCTTGTAATAACTAAAATGTAAACCAAATATGATACCTATGAGGATGCCTGAGTCGTCTTCATAAAAGGATAGAACTGAATCATAACTGTGATTCTCGTGTCATTATAAATTTTTTATATGGAAAGTAGGGAGAAACTCTATCTCATGATATGTGTTATAGGGACACTGTGCATTGGGTTTATAAATTTATCAACGTCTGATTTAACTTAGTAATATGTCTTTGAATACATTAATGCTAAACTCAGATGCATGAGTAACAAAATACTGAAAATTTTAAACACACTTCATAGCTGTCTGATACATTATACATTAACGGAAAATGTTATGCCTTATCAATTGATCCTATTAGCAATGAATACATTTCTGCAAAGTGAGCTAAAATAACCAAGTTTCTCTTCTTGCAAAATCTGGTCAGTACCAGAGACAAACTTCTACAAATTAAGCAACAGAAAACATAAATTAAAAAAATTAAATGTAATTTCACTTCACCAAAAAAAAAATGAAAGTCAGTTTTATGACTTTCAGTGTCTTACACAAACAATTTGTATGAACTCTCAAGAGGAGTAAAACTCACCTCCCCAGAACGATCCATTTCCCAAACATCCTTAAGCTTCAATTTTCGCCAGCTGTGTCCTTCTGTGGCTTGGAAGTATTTCTCAATTATCTGTTTGAGGATAAAAGAAAATAAAATTAGCAATGAAACAAGTAGATGGATTTATCCCACTTATTCCATATATACTGTACCTGCTATTGAATTACATATAGAACAAAGTATTTCATGATATAGCATTTTACTACGTAAAAATATGATGGTGCTGATGCAAGTAGCAGGAAAATGATTTAAAGTTAGATTCAGAGAAAATGTTCTCATATAATCTTGTTTGAACAAGACCTGGAAATAGCTCTGTCTACTACCAAATCACTGGTTGCCAAAAACATATTTTAGATAATGTGACTCTATAATTTGTTTTAGCCCTTCATATCTGTGCCTGAGCTACATACAACATGCTTTCAACCCTAAACAATTCTGGGCTTATGAAAAAGTGGTAATGATGCAGTTGCCACATGCTTTGGAATTTCTCTAGGCAAAGGGCATTGCAGATGTTCCTCCACTGGATTTACTGTCCCCAACGCCCAACCCAAAAAGTTCTACTTTTTTTCAGCAACCGGACTTAGTTTACCAGACTGCAATTTACAGTTTGACTAAGAATGGTTATATGTCTTAACAAAACTTTGCAATTTCGAGTTGGAATATACAATGTCATATGATCTGAAAAGCTAAGATTTTATGATATTGATAGTGAACGTCATGAAAAATGAGAGGTTTTGCAGATATTCAGACATTGGTATAAATAAATGCATGTTACCTTGTACTCTGCAGATGTCTTGTTCAGATGTTTCAATTTGCATTTCAACATTTCATAGTTGACATCCAGAGGATTAGGCACAGAGTCCGATATCTGCATCAAAATCATACGCCCATGAAAAATGAAATTCCAAGACAATTTTTTTAGCTCTGGACAATGTCTACATCTACCATCAGTACAAAAATAAATATCAGTCAGATGGGTATTTTGAAATAGTTTTAAATGGTCAGTGATTAGGACTAACAAATTTCACCTTGCATTGTAGTTTCATGTCAATGACTTCACTTACACTCTGACTATTGCATAACTAGAATGACGTGACACTCATCTTATAAAAATATTTATTTGCAATGTGTCAATATGTGTGCTTGCAGAAACAGATCTGTTTATGCTGATAATAGCAGTAATGACTATTGTTGTTACTAGTAATATAACAAATAGTTTAATTTGATCAAGCTTACTTTTGCAGTGGCTGACTTGTCCTTGTCTTTCTGCATACACTGTGCCAGTTCAATGTCTCCTAGAACCTGAGGAGGATTACAATAGTCATCCAAATTCCATAAACCAAATACATTCTAAAACTATTAAATGTCATTGTAACAGAGCTGCAACTAGTGATTCCTGTATTAAAATACAATAATGTGATGTTAATGAATTTTCATTTCTCTTTCCAAGCATTTTTTATTTTATTTGTACAAAGTCATTGACCTTAATGATGTATAGGGTATGGGCCTATCAACATTTTACAATCGCTTATGCATTTTTCAATAGTTGTTTCTTTGACAATTTTTTGTATACCCTGCCAACCCACTTTTTACGCATCCGTCTCTATACATAGAAGCACTGCTGTCAAGCTCTTCTGACAAGGCCTCTCCTTATCTGCAGTGAAAACAGATTTGGTCTAAATACTGAATGATTCAAGAAACCAAAAATAACGAATTTTACTTAAATTTCTGAGAATAAAAAGCAGATTGGAATAAGAACATCTAAATCTCATTATTCTCCTGGAAGAAATGCTTTGTTAAGCTGAATACTTGCTGAGCATAAAACTGCAATGAACATTTGTTTACACTGGGTTCAGTAAAACTGAGGTGTGACTGTTCATGCACAATTATACCTATCATTAATTTGTATTATTATTACAATATCTGTAATTATCTGGAGATGGATGCTGAATACTCTTTTTAAAATGGCAGCACCTATTCATTCATGAAATGATGAATAAAATTTCCAGTTTTCATTCCCACAGGCAACTCTTACCTGGTCTAGATAAAGGCTTAATGAATTGACATCTGAATTACCATAATCTGCTTTTGATTCTTGTTAAAGAAATACAATGTGACTTTGCATCTAATTGCCTTTGAAGACATTGGAAATTTTGAATGTCAATCCTATAATAAACAGTTTGTTGGATGAAAAATGGTGTCTACTCCTAGAAAATGTGTAAAAAAAAGTCAGACTCATTTGTAATAAAATGATGATTGAACAGTTTGTTTTCAAACTGGAGGTTTTACGATAAAGGATACGCAACATATCTTAGATCACACTTACTGCAAGCATGTCATATTTTTTCTGAAGTTCTTCTGCAGTTTTGATAGGAGGTGGAACACTTCTCCCAAAAGTATGAGGTATCACTGTATAGAACTTGGACGTCACTTCAGCAATTTTACTCGCTGAAGCTTTCTTTGTGATGGCTTCTTCAAGTTCTTCAAGCACTTCAAAACCTGTTCCAAGGAAGAAAATTATCATCAGCATCATAAAAATCTAAACAATATAACTTCCCAAATAAGCAATGCTATTTTTGAATTCATATGAAATTGGTAACTGGAAACTTATGAGGAAGAATGTATACCTGGGAGCTCTATCAATAATTAAATAGATTGAAAGTTTGTATAAAAAATGCACATTAATTGCTTTACTCTGCATTACAAATCTCAGGATTATTGATAGGTGCATCTGTCCAAAGACTAGCTCAGCATATTTTGTATTGCAATTCTCTTCCAAATAGTACATAATGTCATATACTGGTATCACCTGTCACAGACTGCTATTTCATTAACAGTAACATCTTAACATCACAGTAACCCTGACAATTTCAACTGACACTGTAAGAGATATTAGCCATGTTTTGATGCAAATCTGAAATATTTTTTCAACCTATGCGCTATTATTATTGAACAAATGAATAATATCCCCCCCCCCCCCCCTTTTTTTTTCTTTCATAGACATTTTACGGTGGCAGCACAACTTGGCTAATTTTTAATCAGACATGAGAAAAGCAGTTGACGCCAGAATGCAACACTGAGGACCACCAGTGAAAGGCAGTGTTAGCAAAGATTAGTCTGGGAGAAATCAGTTTCTGCTCATGATCTAAGACTTCTGCCACTATTCTCACTTGAATTTTCTGAGTATGTTATCGATATCTACAAATCTCCTTTAGAAACATGGTATGAGGGACGGATTCTATAAGTCAATCAGAGAATCCCGAAATAAAGACAATACTGAATATTCACTTGTGTTCTTAAAAATCTGCAAGTTTTCAAAACTGGTGCTTTTCAATCTTGCCAAGCAGTGGGTTAAACTGAGACCCAGACTTGCTTGATTTTACTTCAGATATTTTTCAGAAATAATTTCATTGATATTTATTTCATTTTTCAAAAATTATGCAAGTAGCAAGATACTTTGTTTGTTTGTTCTATGTTTATTTTTCTTTTATAGGCAGATGATCACTCAACATGACACAGAAAAATTGATAAGGCATATAAAAAAGAAACAAAACTTCTAAGTTAGATAGAACAAAATTCTGCTGATGAAAAATTTTGGCCAAAAGATATTTATTCTATAATTATAGCTTTGCTGGATTTAGAACAAATTACCAAATCTATCATAACAATTGCAGCAAACCTTGTCACTTTTCTATGACAACTAGCATCAACAGTTGTGGAATAATTAAAAAGATTTAAGTATGTAACGAAAAAAATATGTGTTATAACTGATTTTCAGTTTTCAGCACTTTGCCAGGAAATTAAAAACAACCTCAAACCCATTATGTCCTGTGCATGTTATGCATACTCAGTAAATAGTATATAGTAAATCCATCCATCTTGTCATTTTTTAATTGAAGGGTAAAAAAAAGTTTTCATAAGGAGTCCATCAAATTGTCTCCTTCCCACCAAAATAAAATATTCTGGTAAACCTGCAACAGCAAGTCTAGTCATGCCACCAGATGTCAAAATGGAGATGTAATAATTACTATAAAAATTGTTATCTTTTCAATAAAGCACTGAAACAGAACAGGCACACATAGAGTTTGATTTCTGTTTTTCAATATGACCAATATATAAAATGTTCCAAACCTAGTCTTTCCTCTTGTCTGAACAAATTTCAAAGCAAGTGCCACCATGTGTCAATGGGGCCTTGCTCTCCCTTGACTTTGATGGACTTACTATATTTTCGGCCTTAAAGTCACTTAATATACCTCTGGCAATCTGAGTTTTGCTGAGTTTTCCCAAAGGCATTTTTTTAACATCTATGTCAAATTTTTTCAGTGCTTCCTTGAACATGTCATGATCAAAGATGAGTTTCATCAGGTCTTGAGTGGGTTTATCCAGGGTAGATGGCAGGACTTTTTTTGGTGGACCATCCTCTGTCTGCAAAGGAAGAAATATTGCCATATTTATGAATAAGATTGTGTTCTCAATGGTGTAAGAAAATGCCATGAAGAACGATAATTTATATATAAAAAAAAACAAAACTTAGATAACAAATTTAACTATTTAACTAATTTAACTGTTTAATAATATTTCTATGTTGTTGAATCATAAACATCAAAGTTTCTGAGGGAATAAATCAATTCATTTCAGTTTTATTAATGAGAATGTTTTTCTAAATATTCTTATTAGAACAGTTGTGATACTATGCCCCTGCCCTCTTTGTGCTACCATGGTAACGCCAGTGCAAATCAGACACACATAACAGAACAGTCAAACTGACTCACATCAGGAATAATGGCACAATTCTAATTCCTGCAATTTCATTGTCCTTTAAAATGATTGGACAATTTATATTTCTGAAGCAGTGAGCTCATAATAAAGGCCTTCCTCATAATTGTTAAACAATGTTGTGTTATATTTCTAGTTTTCTGTCATCACATATCATGAACTTCTTTGTTGCTCAGGAGATAAGCTGAAAAGTCGAAGACAAAAGGGCCATTCAGCAATTACATCAAGGAATACTAGAGAACCTTATAGTGCCACACTTTCTCACATATCAGTCACTATATCATGGTGAAATATTGTAACCCGTTAATCTATCAATGACATGCCATTTCTTAACTCTAGAACTGCGACCCAGTCTCAGGGCTGGAACGCCCTGCGGCGCGCCTTGCTGGCTTGTCAATCTGCATCGCCGGCGCCACTGCTTAAACCTCAGGGTGTTTGTTTTGACTATAGAGACTCCTCCTTGG
>JBCEWB010077978.1:0-12960 GCA_039654565.1 Peronia peronii | reverse complement strand
GTGTGTGTGTGTGTGTGTGTGTGTGTGTGTGTGTGTGTGTGTGTGTGTGTGTGTGTGTGTGTGTGTGTGTGTAAAGCACAAAAGCACGAAGAGAGAGGAGAGAAATAACAGAAAAACGAAGGATTTTGCAAAGAAGAGCAAAAGATGCAAAGTGCTCACGGACTGACACAAAGAGGTACATATTATTATTATATAATGCAGCTATCTGAGTAGTGCTTCGGAATCTTCTTTACCCAAATCTACAGATTCATGTCCTATAGACTAAATGGTATGGCGAAGAAGTGGTTTGTTTATTCATCTATTATTCCTGAATTTCCGTGATTAATTATAGTTTTTCACTAACTTTTGCAGTAATGAAATTGTATATTCTTCTCTCGTTATGTAAATTTAAATATCAAATTGCAGCCCTAGATCAATATCCCATACTATACGACTACGAAACCTGGGCACCAACAATACCTACAACAGACTTCTGATATCGTCAACCACTGTGAAAGATCCACAGAGAAGAATTCTCTCAAAATATCCAAGAATGAAGATCTGTGAAAAGCAATACTCACGCATTATATAGGAAGAAATTGGCCGGAGATCGTTTTGGACAGCATGCCCAAAGAGACAGCTAGGTAGTAGCACTAGCAGACAGGTCCTAACGTGGAATCCACGTGAAAAAAATGCGAAGAAAGAGGTCCGAGAACTCGTGGGAGAGATGTTAGGATATGAGGAGGAACAGTTGGATGAAATGGTAAAATTGTCTTATACCAGGTTGCGTGGCGTCATAGATCAACGGCCGAAAATATTGAAAAGGTTAAGGGGTAAGGTGATGACTTAAATCGCATTTTATATGTCAAATCAGAAGCGATTCTGCGTAAAAGTTGTTCTTTAATATATTAACTTAACATAAATATCCATTCAAAAGATCAGTCTTGTTCTATTCCAAACACCACTCTTTGTGGCAGAATCGTTTACCGGACACTGAAACTTTACCAAATATGACAACAACCTTACACTTTCAAACTTTTGCATTTTTTTCCAGGGCCAATATTTATCGACTGGCCAAGTCGTCCATAGTCACTTTTCCTTTCGCCCCCCCCCCCTTTCCCAAACCTTTTCCTTCAGATTAGCAGAGTCGCTGATAAATTATATGTGGTCAAACACTGTTTCAGACATAAGAAAGATTCTGATATTTAAGAGGAGTATGAGCCAATATATACAGAATAACAAATGACGATGAAGAAGGGTGATTTAATAAATACCTGAACTCCATTTAATGGCGAGAAAGACCATGAAAATGGCTGCCAGTCTGTTTGGGCTGAAAGAAAGTGGTCGATGGTAGCCCTAGATAAAAGGATAGGTTGAGTCCGAAAGTGTGAGACTTAGATTGCGTGTGGAAGGAGGAAGAAGGGACAGATTTCAAGGCAGGGGAGTGGAGGGGAAGAGGTGAGATTGCAAGGCTACGAAGCCACACCTACAGCGTATATAGCTTATATCCCGGCATAGTCATCGAGTAAGTCACGAAAACAATGCTTCTCAAATCAAGCCACAGTGGCCCCTATGTGTGCGTAACTCGGACGAACACCAAATCTAAAAGCAAGGGTCAGTAACTCTGATGAACATGTAAGATCTGAAAATAACCCTGATTGCTGCCTATATAGGCACGGGTCTCGAAAAATAACTCGCGTGAACTCTTAAAAGCTTCAGTTAATTAAAGAATTTGAACAACGGCACTTTCGTCAGGCTGACAGTCGTGTGAATGCGTTCATCTTTTTTGTCTCCTAATGGCAATTTTTCAGAAGCTCCTAAAACGATGCTAGAGAACTGCAAATGATCAAGAATACTGTATTCAAGAGAAATCAGCCAGGTTTGTCTGATTCAGAGAAATAACAATGAAACAAATGCACGGACAAAACTCAATTTTTGACGGTCTTGAGACAAAAAAAATAGCAACTGAACTGGTACTGTGGTAAAAAAAAAAAAAAAACCTAGTGTTCTATGCATCACAGACTTTTGCCAGTTTCCACTGGCCTCTGTCTTTCCACGTGGGACGATATTTGGCCACACAGTAGCTGAACTCGGATTGTAAATGTGCTTCAAAATAACATATTTATTATTACCTTGTCAGTTGAAATGCATGGTAAGTTATTGCATTTTTGTTCTTGCCCTAGCAACAATGCTTGTTACAAATAATGAGATACTTCGAAGTCGGTCTATGATCGAGAAATTTTCGCTCGCACGATGATTTGTATACATGCTTTATGCATGGCAGGCAGCTCTTGACCAATGATGATCATTCAGAGATATTCACACTAAACAAACCCATATGTCAGTGATATTCTCTTAGTCATGTGACCGATCTCGAAATAATTCACTAGGTGTACAGCACAGTGTGTTCGACTACGTAAACAACAACAACAACAAAAACAAAGAAATCGGGTGCCTCCTATCACGTGATTACTCACAATGCTGAACAAACAAGACGTTCACAATCATCTCGTGAGCACTGGGAGATTCAGGACAGGTCCATCTCGAGAATCGCTGACTAAAAAGGTTGGTACGCAATAAAGAGAGAAAAGCAGATAAGGGACGAAGTCACACGAGCGTGACCTCAAAATGACGAAAAGGAACCGTCCCTAAGTTAGTCTGTGGCCGTCCCGGTCTTATCGGGTACTGCAACAAGGGAGCTCAGATTCCAGCCGTTATGGACAGTACAAGGAGTCGGTGGAATCACAGTGAGACCATAGTAGCGGTGAAACCCTGAGACGCACACTAGGGCAATAGCAGAGAAATGACAAGGAAGAAAAAAAGAGTAACGTTAAATAACAACCACTGAAACAGCGCTACTTTTTTTCCCCCTTTTTATTCCTTGTTATCTTCTTCTTCTAAGTATGTTTCCTTTTTTTTTTACCTGTTTTGTTTTCCTAGTAAATAAACAACAACAAAAAATCCCTTAAACGAAACCCGTAGGGAGGGGGAAAAGGGGTGGGGGGGAGGTATTGGTTCACATGGCTTTATGGAAATGGAAGATCTTACATTATATAACTAATATAAACCTTGGTCAAAAGCTATTGACAGTGTATTAGTCTGACAACTTTCTCTGCGTTTCCTGCTACAGCTGCGATCATACTGTGCAACTAGTGCTACCTATTGCCGCTGTCCATCAGAAACAATTACCTTTCTATTTTTTTTTTTTTATTTTCTTTTGACCGTCACACAACTGTTGTTTGTAATGATTCCAATATATTTGCTTTCCCAAATGCTACATTGCTACTCTAAAGATCACTGCTTTATTTTACTGTAACATTCACACAGTGATGATATTATTTCAGTATTCATTGTTCATGAGCATTATCTAAAAGAGGTAGTACGATTAACAGTCATGAAAAAGCATGCCGGTAAAAAAAATACACAATTCTCTGTAATATGGGTTTTTTTTGGGGGGGGGGGAGGGGGGAGAAAATTTCTTTCTTTCTTTCTTTTCCCTTTCTTTCTTTCTGTTTTTCTTTCTTTCTATGTTTTTAAGCCTCTCTCTTTTGAAAAGAAAATAAAAATATACGGTAAAAGAATACATACTCCTCTGTAATATGTCTTTTTGGGAGAAAATTTCTTTCTTTCTTCTCTCTTACTTTCTCTCTTTCTTTCTTTTTAAGTTTCTCTCTCTTGAAAAGAAAAAGATCATTTTATAATAGAATAATCTGATAATACGTCCACTTCTTCATTATTTAAAATGTAGTTTTTTTCCGGTTTTGAAATAAAGCTCCTTGTGCCTTTTTATGGTATCAGCCGTTTTAACATGAAACTTTCGGGGCCAATATTATCGCTTGTTGTTAATGTTGTTGTTGTTGTTTTGTTTTTCTTTGTTTTTTGTTCTTTTTTGTTTGTTTGTTTGTTTGGCTAGTTTTTTGGGTTGTTTTTGTTTTGGACCTACCTACAAACAAAAAAGCAATAACACATAAGAGATAAACAGAAGGCTACATACATTAAATATGAGACAACTAAAACTGCTAAACTGAGGGGAGAGAGAGAGAAGAAGGGGAGAACTTATTCGATTACTTTAGAGCATTTAAGAGCATTCACTGCAATAATAAATATTTTTCCTTCACTCAAACACAGTTATTTTGGCATGAACATCTCCTCCCTCTGAAATACATTCACACGATGTTGAGGATACTAACACTGAAAACAAAAATATGTTTCTACACTGCATCCACACTACAAATAAGTCAAGCATTGTTATGAACTTTATCATTGCCATTATTAATGCGGTATGAAGAGCTAACAAATGTGCTTGAGTAAGAACAGAACAGCGAGGTGCCGTTTCATAAGAGTGGACTTTGATGAAGTTTCCTGTTTTTGATGATAATGATAATGTTCATATTGGGTTTTATATTCTTTATCATTATGATCATGACAGTTACCCTCCACATTTCATATTTTTCTTTTGGTTCCCTTTTATTTCCATCCACCACTTCCAGTTGCATTATTATTGCAGCCTAGTTTACATCCTCAGTCCCATTTGGAAATGGTTTGTGTTTGAACAGTCCTCTTTCCTGTAGTTATTGGCTCGGAGAGCAAAGTACTGGCCATTAGCATAGTCACAATAAGTGGGAAGAGGTGACCATTTCACTCAATGAGAACAGCTGTGGACCAACGGAGCTCGTTCGATACACGAAATAGCTCATTGAAAAGACGTTGGGTATCTTGGAGTAAACATTCGAACATGCTAGTCGAAAGCACTCACTTAAATCTATATGCAATAGTTGACTCAAATTGAGGCTCAAATGGCGGAGGACAAAGACTACTATTTAACCCTGGGCAAGCGGTTATGAGCTGCACTGACCAGTTACATTAAGTGGCATATTTGAACATGGTGCCGACGAAGCTGCAAATATCACTTCTATTCCAGTATGAAAAAGTTATTGGCCAGTAATGTTTCGACTTTAATTGATGTTTAAGCCAGCGGCATTGGAAAAACAAGGGGAAAAAATGTCTCTTTCAAGAGTGAAACTCCAACTGATTGAAACAGTCTTCCCGACGGCTTGTTTTGTTCCAGTGGGAAAATATTTGTCAAGAAAAGGAAAAACATGTATATGAAGAAACCCGGCATCTTTTAAAAAGAGAATTTCTTTTTCTTTCCAAAGCATGGGTCGATTTGACAATTCAGTAAACAAAAATGATTTTCACTCAAAACTCATTTGTCCATGAAAAAAAACAACTGTTCACCCCTTAAATAAATTTAAAAAGAACGCATCGCGCATCAGTTTGACAGACAGCAGACAGACAACAAACATATAGACAGACAAACAGACAGACAGACTGGATTGGCAGATAGGTAGAAGAAAAGGTACGTAAGTATTTCGGTAGACAGGCAAGTAGGTAGACAGGTAGATAGATAGTGAAAGACAGCTATAGATGTAGCATCGAGAGAGAGAGACAGATGTATGAATAATAGAAAGAAAGAGAGGCACATATAGATACTGACGTAGATATAGTTATACATTCAACCTGATAAATTTGCTAAGTAGATATCGGCATTGATATAGACAAATATAGATATAGAGATATAGTATGGACTTTGCTGTAACACGCTGGAGCAGTTCATGTCATACCATGAAACAAAATGGCTAAGTTCAGTGTAAGATAAAAGTCATTAATGACAGGTTTAAATTTCTTGAGACACCAGCTCTTGAGTTGAAGAAAAATAATCATGACTGGAACACAACAGCGGACGCCAAAATGCAGTCACCACAAAAATTTGATTTAACTGAACTCAAGCAACTGAAACCACTTTCTCTTTACATCTCGGCAATGAGCTTGCTCCGAGTTCCTAGTGTTCAGCTGCGTAATGGTTCGTGCCTTGAACATTGAAAGTTGTTATGTAACGGGAGACACTCGTCTTCCTTGTTTGCAATGTGGGACACGCTTTACTGTCCATGGTAAGTACAATATGGGTCATTATTGGACAACCCATTGTTTGTTTGCTTGTGTTGAGATTTAACAGCACTCAGCACAATTACGGGCTACATGGTAAGGTACGTTTACACATCAAGAAGAAGAGAGAAAAGAGAGCGGGACAGAGAACTGGAGAAGGAGAGAGAGAAGAGATGTCCACCCATTGTGACAACGCCGATGAACAGAGCAAAAAAGAAAAAGGGAATAACTCTCTTTCATTTGTAAAGACCCGATAGTTTCAATCATTCCTGAAAATATGAAATGAATCCAGAAGTTACATGAACACTAATGTACTCTTCGTAGCTGAAATGTCAGTGTTGTATATTTTACCAGTTTCCATGTCTATTCGTCTTTGACCTTAGTCAGACTCGGACCATGTGCAACCACCACCATGTGAAGTCTCTCTTAGCAAATTTGTTCAAAGCAAAATTACATTTGTTCAAAAGAAAAGAAAAAAAAAAAAAAAAAGATTGAATTCTTACATCAAACAGTTTATGTCGCATAGGTCATCTGGAGGACAAGATCATGAATCTTTTAAGCGTAGGTTAATATTAATCCTACACTCCTCTTAAATATCAGTGTGGGCGACGGAAGGGCCATATCATCTTATCTCTCACGCCTCAACGTCCCCAGGGAAGTCCTGAATAAACTCTGCCCAGCATTCGTAATATCACTGCAGACTCTTGCCGAAAATTTATACTATTATTTTAGGCATTCTTCCAAATCCCCGGGGACCCGAGACTGCTCAATTGAAATTCCAAATTGTCATGGATCCATGAGATACCACTTTTTATTTCCAATTTCAACTGGAGATCACCCAAAGTTGAGTTACGTGAAGATATGCAGTAGGAAAAGCAACGCTGTCCGGTAGTCTATTTTTGTTACTCCGTAGTTCAAGCGGCAGCGTGATCAGACGGGTAAGTCATTGCTCAGGTCTCTTTCTTCCATTTCTTCCCTCCATATCTCTGTCCACTATTACCATTTCTGTCCCTAGTTCGAATCGCTTGGTTTTCTTCTAGCAATGAATATTGGCCACTGGCAAGATGTTTCCTGCTCTTCTCATTTTGGGCTTCGTTCTCCTGGGTAAGTGAATTTAATTGGAAAAAGAGGCGGCAAACGGAATCGTGTTTTTGTTTGTCTGTTAGTTTGTTTTTTGCGGGGGAAGGAGGGGGGGGGGAGCATAATGGAGAAAAATCAATGTGTGAGGATGACTTTTTAAAAAAGGCTTGACGAAAAGACGCAAAATCAACTCGGGTAAAGGAGGAGAGATTATAGACATGAAACTGGATGAAAATGTCCACCTTGGTACTAAGTTATAGAAACTTTGTAAAATTTCGCTTCATTCAAAATTGGAGAGAAAAAGAAATAACATCTACTTAAAGCTGAAATTATGCACGGTATAAGCCTATGCTGCCCTGTAACTAGACAGGCTAAGTTAAAATTGCCGTCTCTGTATGATCAAGAATAGGTGGACTGACGGCCAGAAATAATGGCGTCCTTAGAAGAATATATCACGAATATGAACAAGCTGAAGGTAGCAAGAAAGATCGAAATAAAGCACTTTGAGTGAAAACGTGATCATAGATGAGAAATCGTGAGCCTGTAGTGGATACTGTCCTTAATCTTTCTTAAATTAAATGAGAGATGTAATTTCAATAGTTAAGATGAAGCATGGATAAATATTCCCTGCTCAAACTCCTCCATAGTCCTCCTAAAAGTGACGCCAATGTGAGAACCGACAACATTATAATTGCACTCTGTGTAACCCTGATACATCACAAGTGTAAAGAGAAGAATAAAAAATGCCAGTCCTTGCTAATCGCTGCCTTCATACACAAGCCAGCCTGAGTGCTTGAGTGTTTGGCCCGTGGTGCTTGACAAGCAGCAAGAAGGATAGTATGACAAGTCTGATCTCCCACCAGCTATAACTGTGGCCAGACTACTCTCTTACGTCGTGTCTGCTCCCTCTTTCTCTCTCCCCTTCTCTACCTTTCTCTCTGTGTCCTTAAAAATTTCACATTATTCTGAGCCAGCCATACTATCTGACAGGTTGGACACTGTAAACTGACAGACTGGTCGGATCAGGCACTATCTGGCTTCAGTGAAGACCACAACACTTTCCTTTGTCAGTCTAGATAACTAATTATCTACAAGGTTAAAGCTGGGATCCACAGTATGTCATCACCTTAAATTGCTACGGTGGTCTACAATGTAATGAGAACACATGCAGGCCTAAGAAAAAAGTACCCACATAGTCGGTCCAAGTTGAGACAGAGAAACAGTGCAGAGTTCAAGTAGTATGACATCACTCAAATTATAGAAACAAATCCAAAAAAAATGTAAGGTATTGGCAGCAATATTTTCTTAATCTTCAGATACATGCTTAAAAAATGTAAAAATCTAGAAGAGCACAGACATTATGAAGGCTGAAAAATAACGCCCTGATCCAAACACTGATTGTGTATAGACTATTTTCCACATCACAGTCCGATCAAAATAAAATGCCATAATACACAATCTTTGAATCTTTGCACTAGAGGGAAGAAACACGTCAGACTTTGCATAGCTCTAACTCGGCACAGTTTTTAGATTAAGTATGTTTTTTTTATGCAAAGTATTCTAATATTGTCCAAATTTCCTGAAGTACAGCATAGAATAGAGGAGGAAAATACTCTGAGCGATATTTATTTCAGCTCTTTTCCGGAAGTAAACAACTGAATGGCATCTACGCATTAAGGAAACCTCGATCTTGGTAACCATACCATACCAATGCCCCAGTCGGAAACCATCATCCACAGCTGAAAGAAATTCTGGATGGCAAAGATTAAATGAAGTCATATACAATTTAATAACGCGGGGTACTTTCTGTGGAAAAACTATTTTCTTGCGATTCAACTCAACTCAGTGTACTGAAAGAGAGAGAGAGAGAGAGAGAAAGAAAAAAAGAAAGAAAAACAAATGCTTAAACCATCCTTTTCGTGGTTTACTTTCAGAGTAAATGTCTACAACTGGACTAGAAAATCCTTCACATTTCATAAACAAGAGTTTATGACTAGGTTTTGTCCTATGGTTGAGAGACGTTTCATAAGGTCTGTATTTGAGAGCTATAAACAAGAAAACAAAAGATCAAAGAAGAACTACATCTAACGTGAATAAAACAAAAACTTTGCTCGCTAAAAACAAGGAATGAAATGCACGGCAATTGTTTGTGTTATCTTTTCATCATTTCCCATTATCCGTTTCATTGTTTTCCATGGCTTCCAACAGCGCTGTCAAGTTATTAAAAAGGGGAAAAAAATGAGTCTCGTGTTATCTAAAATATCAGTGTCGGCAATTTTGTGCTCACATTTGTAAAATGATCGCAGTAAGGATCGTTAGACAATCAATCATCAGCCAACAGATCAATCAAGTCAATCAAGACAAAATTTGAGGTGTTAATCAGTGCATTGAACAAATAAATTGTAAACATTTAGAGTATTTCTACAGATTATACGAGGGAACTCTGACAAGAGCTATACTCTGGAACTGAAACATAATATGAAAACAGACTTATACTACTGTCCAAGCTATGTTCAGCCGCGACACGGAAACACTAAATTAGATATCGGTAATTTAAGTTGAAGTGATATATTTCCGCATGAATAAAGAAAAAATCCCCAACTGTATCTATGATATAAAATAAATAAGAACATCTCAAACTGTGCATTGATCGTAAAAAGGGAAGTGACATCTCGTGTGGTCAAACGTTGACAAGAAAGCCACACGTCATCTAGTTGGAGTTGCAAAGGAAGTGTCATCTTGTCTGACATCTGAGAAAGAAGCAATTTCTTTGTGAATGGAAATTGGAAGAGGAAAGAGCTTGTAACCGAACTAAAATATGTTGAAAAGAAACAGATATATCGCCGAATTGAAGGGTTGAAAGAAGCAGGGATATTATTATCTCTTATAATTAAAATTGAAGAGTGATTTCTGGTGTAACTGAATGTCGGTCATATATTTACAGTAAGTGAACAAACTACCAGACTGGGCCGCATCATGACATATGCTGCTAAAAATGGATGTCACAAAAGGAAACGAAATCTCTCCAGGCTTTTCAAAGAAATCTAGAAAATACAAATAGCCAGAGCTCGCTCAAAAGAAAAGCTATCTGATTAGTTAGGATGTCCGGCTAGGAAGGAAGATACTAGTGTTGTGACATATTGATTCCGATTGTGTCATGGCATACTGGTTCTGACGCAGATCAATCTGCCACTGCTGCAAGCCGTGACTGCGCCTGCTGTCAGTCTAAGAAATTTGCTACCTATAGCCTGTTCATAACTCTAACACTGGCACTAAAAATAAGAGCAAACTATAATATATTACGAGATACGATCTTTAGGCTCTAAGTAATCAATACTATCTCAGAAGTCACAGAATCAATACAAAACTTATTATCAAACCGTTGGATTGCATGCTCTCTGAAAGAGTAAAGGATCGGTAATACCAGTAAGAAAAAACTAGTGAGTAAAGAAAATCACCGTTATTTCCAGGTGAAATTTCAGGTGATCTATATTTAGTGTTTTCCTTCAATCTATATTGCTCAAGAAAAACTTTCGAGTATGTGTGCAGGCCTGATGCTTGATGGATTGATAGAGTAAGGGCCTTTTGCCTCTTATGCATTCAGACTCTAGAAATGATCTATTGATGTCGAGATATACATGCGAATGCTTTAATCACTCAGTCGTGATAAATGGGCAAACATGATTACATTATCAATGCAAATCCTCGGAATTTCTAAACATTAATTTGCTAAAGAGTTTTTCTCTGGTGTACAACCCAAAAAAAATTCATGAGAGTGGGCTCAAGCTTTGCACTCAGCGTCTCTGTCGATGGAGGTCGCTTGCATTTTGTGAAGGTCAGGAAAAACAACAGCTTGATGTTATTGCCTTTCACATTTGTTTTCTTGTTGGACTAGCATGAAGCAACTATAACTACACTGGTAGAAAAAGTCCTGATTTTTTTTTCAAGTCCTCTTCCAAATGAAATGAGCTGATTGCCAGTGCCAACGGCATAGATGCCATAATATGCACTGTCTTTATAGAATAGACCAGAACATTGTAGTGATGTAACAATTCAGCAGGAGACATTACGATCTATTGAAAGCTATATAAATTTGCAGGACTGACTTTACATGGACTTAGTTGTTGTTGTTGTTGTTGTTGTTGTTTTCGCCTGTTTACTGTAACGATTCGTGCCCTCGGAGTCAGGTGCCACTATCGAGTGTTTACATAGACCACAGCGTTGACATCACGTTTGCCGAGGTTTCCCTCCGATTTTGAACCAATTTTTAAAAAAATGTGCATCATAGATCTAATCCACCGCAGAAGTAATCAACTGGATCGATAGAGCAGTTTGTTCTTTCCTGGATCCACGCCGTGTAGGCTGAGGTAATGTAGAACATTTTGCCTTCATTAGGCTGATGGTTATTCACTTTGTTTGGCACTGAGATACCCGAACCAGGTAACCACCATATATATTTAATCTGTCAAAGCACCGCTTACTGTTGTCGCGGTGCCACAGGTTAAATGGATATAGTTATGTTTTAAAAAAAAATCTGGTATAAGCTTAATGCTCAGATGTTTCTCTTTAACTCTGTGGTATCCAGGCATCTGTGCATAATTTCTCCTGCAAAGAGATTTTGAGATCTCTCCAATCGCCATGAAAAGATTATTCGACTATTTTTAGTGTGATCATGGCCCACAGTACTTGCAGGTGAAACTAATGTTTTTTAATAAAGACGGTTGTCTTCATATGCACAAGAATTTTAAAAAAATAATATAATCTACGAGGATTGCCCGGAAAGGAACAAGAAAATTAACATAAAGTAAATATTTCTAATTTGGATTTAACTGAAACTCACACAAGAGTTACTGACACTCTTTGACTACTTTTCAAGGTAGTCTACCTGGAGATCGTTACACTTTTGCCAGCGCTGAGTGAGAGAATAGATACCCTCCCCGAAGAAATTTGCGTCAAGCGATGAGAACTAATCTCGCATTTCTTCAGTGAGGCTGTCATCACAATCAAACCTTTTTTCCTTGAAAATGGCGTTTCAGGGGCCCAAACAGGCAATAATCTGATGGAGCCATGTCGGGACTATGGGTGGGTGTGGTAGAATGTGACGTCCACAGCGATGGAGCCAATCTCTTGCCAGTTTGGCATTGTGGGGTGTTGCGCTGTCATGCTGAAGAATGACGCCTATGCTCAGATAAGTCCCGTTCTCTTGCAGCACACAGTTTCTGTCTATAACGATCAGCATTAATGCATTGTCCATGAGGCAAAATGAAGTACGCCTTTAGCATCCCAGAACTCGGCAGCCATACGTTTTCTTGCCGAATGCTAGACCTTAAACTTGTTTGTGGCCAGAGATGACGGATGCTTACAGGTCATGGAATCCCGTTTTCTTTCTGCCCTTGCATGATGCACTCACGTTTCATCACCAGTTATCTAGTGTTCGAGAAATCTTTCACGATTTCCTTGGAAGTCCCCACCAGCTCCTATTTCAGCTAAAGGATTCTCACCACTACCACCACTTCGTCTGTACCGATCCAGACTGTTCTGTCAAACATTGACTTCCTGCAGCTCATGATCCTCTGTCAGCTATTTTGGAACCAAATCTAGCCAAAACCTTTCGATAACCCAAGTTCACATAGATAATTTCATGAACATTGCTGTTTGAAATTTCAAGAACTGAAGCAATGACTGCAATGTCTTGAACTTTCAATCGCTTATCTTCTTGAATGAGCTCATCAGCGCGAGCAACGTTTTGTGCGTGTCTTGAAGATTGTGGGCGTCCAGAGCGAGATTCGTCTTCCAGGCTGGTAATGCATGCCTTGAACAAAGTACACCATTGATATACCTGACTTTGCTCATTCATTCTCATCATAAACGGTAACAATTTCATTTTACGAAAAAATGTCTTAAACTTTAGACGACTGTCCACCGGCAACTAATCAAATACATCAAAAAAGTTGA
>JBCEWB010077967.1:0-11740 GCA_039654565.1 Peronia peronii | reverse complement strand
CCCACCACCAGCCATTCCCTTTTCCCTTTAATGTTCCGACTACTGATCAGAATTTCACATCTATACACAGAATCTTTCAATACATGCTGCCAGCTGATGAGTGACAGATGACCTAGCAATGAGAGCCCAACTCAGGTTTTAAACATTGAATAGCAATTAACATTTCTGACTGCCTGTGAGCAAATAGAGGATTGGCTCATGCACAGTGGGCGAGACTGAATGTGGCGGGGTTAGCAGTGAATGGAGCGAGGAAAACTGACTCTATTGCTAATGTTCAGCCCTAAGATTACAAAATTGGTGTAGCAGTGAAGCAGTTAACAAGATTATTTGTCTTGCAACCAGTGAAATGAGTCAAATGTCAAACAGGTCATTGAGAGAATCAGATTCTACAATTATGGGTTCATCATAGAAGATAAGTTTAGAGATGAATATGTTAGTGCAGAAGGGTCATAGCTGGATTTTTTTTTTTCAGACAAGAAAAATAAACACATCCCTTTTCCACTGATATTTATTAAATCACTCATTAAACATCTGACATTGGACTGGTCTCACTCACCAATTCATACAAGATTGGTTCTTTAGAACAGCAGAATTAAAACAATTTGTAGCTTTTATTGCATAAATGTTTAGAAGTTACATCAACATCAGTGCTCTTGGGTAGAATCACATTACAGTTATTTAATATGTATACCCTTTAAAAAAGCAGTAGGGTTCAAATTCATGAGTTTAAAATGTTGTCTCGGACTTGTTCTTTTATAGATATTTTCAGCAAAGACTATTTTAAGCAGCCTAGTTGTATGTGCTTAGTGATAGTCTGATGTTTGTTTCAATAAAAAAGCCGACATTTAACAAAAAATTGATATAATGGAGGCGGGAGTTTGTGGAGTCGACTCAAAGCAGGGAAGGGCACGAGAAAAGTATTCAATATAGAAATACAATGGAGCCATTTGTCCATGTATGTATGGGACTTTGAGTATGTAGGCTTTTGCATTAAAAAAATGGCCAGTTTGTGGGGTAACCATGTGCTTGTATCATAGCATTTGCCCACCATTTCATTTTTCCTTTCCTCGACAGTAAAATTATTGTCAGTCATTGGTACTTAGGCAACTTTGTAGTCAGTATGTACATATTTTATAGTTGTGTCATACATACGTGTTGCCATTTCCTAACCTTTGATGTGGATTTTGAATGTTTTCATTTCTCACCAATCATTGAGCTTTACATTCTTCACATATTTACAGGAAAGACACAAAGAAAAGAAAAGACACAGTTAATAAATTATACGAAGTGTCTAATGACCCATGCTGAGTTGTATTATCAGTATTTATTCTTTTATCAAAGCATTTTGTTTCAGTTATCGAAACCGTTGCACTCGTTTGATAAAATATGGAAATTTATTTTATGAGAATATTAAATATCAGCCCTTCCATTTGTCTAGATCTGAAACTTAAGTGTCTGATATATTAGGACTTTTAGAAATAGTTAAGGCATGTTTTTTGTTTGTTTGTTTTTTTTTAACTTTTTTAACATTGTATGGTCTGTGTGTAATTATATGAAGTAATTCTTCTTTCTTTATTTTAATTCTGTATTTTTTTTATTCCAGTGGCATCTTGGAATGTTTAAATGGGATTACACCCCTTTGTACCGGGGCTTCGAATCCCACTTGGGCTATTACCAGGGCTGTGAAGACTATTATACCCATACTTATGAAGCAAACTTGGTAAGTGACAAGGAAGGGCAGTTGTTTTAAACTGCAATGTTTGAGATGAAATCCTCTGAGACGATACTCTTACCAATATAGTGCACTTTATCTCATTCTTAGTTGATTTTTTGTTTTGTTTTGTTTTGTTTTGTTTTGGGAAGGGCATGTCGAGGAGGCATTCAATTAATGTCATATATTGATGCTCTAGGGACACCTGTATAATGTATCGTCCATCAAACAAGTTTCATATTTTGTAGGAAACACAGGAACCACTTAGTAAATATCAGCAGGGATGGATCATCTTATGTTTTCAAGACACTACAGAGGTGAAATGGTTTAACTTTAAATGCCATAACAGTAGATATATTAATGCCACATATAATCGCATTTTCTGAGTAAAGCTGAGAAAGTAATTTCATTCATGTGTTCATCTTACATTTTAGATGCTGAAGGCTGAAAACAAAGATTTCAGATCCACACTGTTGATGGACAATGTTGTACAAGGTTTAATAAACATCCCAATGGGAGGCATGCAATGATAGTGAAAAATGATCAAGAATAGTCTGCCAGATCTGTTATTCACTTCGTTATTGCAGTTATAAAATTTGGTTTTAGTACAGAAGGGTGCATTTTGACATTACTTCTGTGAAAATTGATGTAGAGTTCTTGATAGTTTAAATTCACATTAGCTCTGTGAAGAATAGCTTTTTTGTCCATAGGTGTGGGCCAGATAATTAGTGAAATTTATATGGATTAAACCCAAAATAAAGAGATCAGTGTGTTGTGTGCCTGGAGGAAACCAGTCATATGTTGTTTCGCTGAGAGTTTTGGATTTTACTGATTATGAGGATCACAAAGTTTGGGTTTTTTTGTGTTTTTTTTTTTTTCTTCTGTGCCTGAGCACTAAGACTGACATTTTATCACTTTCATATCAGAAAAATAAAAAGTAAAATAAGTCTGATCAACCAGTGTCAAAAGAATGAGATCTGATCAGCAAACTGTAAGGAATTAACTGATCACAAATATTGTGCATTGAAGAGTTTGTGGCTAAGTAATTTTTTTCACAGAGTGCAGCACACTTATTTCTTTTTCCATTGATTCCCATAACTCTGTACAGGAACACAATTTAACATCCATTCTGTTTCACCTCGTTCTGTGACATAATATTGGTGATAAAGTATGACAGATTTATTATAGACTTTGACATTCCTTGATTTGGCTGTCAGGACCAGTGGGGCATGGATTTCCGCAAAGATAAGGAACTGGTATGGAACTACACCAGCCTGTACTCGACAGACATTTTCAGGGATGAAGCGGTCAGAATTATCAATCAACATGACAAGTCTGAGGTACACATTATTACAATTTGGATTCTCTCTATGTTAAGTTTACATTTCGCTAGTGAAATAGAAGGCTCAGATTTATTTTTAGTTTACTGTTGAATTTTATATCTCTCACTCTGTTTAATTTTTTCTCTCCTGCTATTTTATGTCCCTTCACCAATCTTTTATATCCCACAAGTTTGCCTTTTTTTGTCTTCCAAATGGTATTTGATTTTTGGACAGTTATTCGGTGGCTGTTTGAAGATTCAATATCGGTTTGATTTATAAACAGCATGCAAATTGATAATATGAGATGCAACACAATGAATTCAGGCTCCTGTCAAATTTTGAGCATATGGAGTTTTTCTTACCAAAATTAAGCTTATCCATTTCCCTTTCTGTATGTGAAAAAATATTTTATTCTACCTTAAGCAGAAGTTGAGCTATTGGCAATTAAAGATGATTGGAGTGACCTGTTGCTGCAGCTCAATTTAGTGAGAAAATGGCGGATCACTTTTGTAAATCCTTATTAATCTTTGTTAGCCCATGCCCCTAAACTGCAACTTTTGGGCCTTTACTCAATCTGTTTCAGCAAATTTAACTCCAAAATGCATTTTTAATTAATATTGAAGGATTATGTGAAGAAAAAAGCATTACGTTAAAAATTCGTTCAAATTTTGTTGAAATGCACGTGATTTCTCCAGTCGCCTCAGTTTGATGAGCGCCTGATTTCATGGTGTCACGTCTCATATATTAGATGTCATTCTATCTGACAGTGGGGCAGGGTGGATCACACTTCACTTTTTTCTCCCACATATCAAATTGTTATGTTTATCTCTATGTCCAATCTTTGCCATTATTTGAAACATTCTGATATTCACCCCCTTCTGATTGTTTCTTAAACTTTGCCTTCCATGTGAACGTTGCTTTAAATATCCACATCAGTTTGGTTCATCTTATTTCACTACTCTCTAACCTATTATTTTTTTTTCTTTGTTCTGTGTCCCCATGTGTAAAGCCTCTGTTCCTGTACCTGCCATTCCAAGCTGTGCACAGTGGCAATGGAGATGAGGTCCATCTACAGGCCTCAGAGAGTCTGGTCCAGAAGTTCTCTTACATACAGAACAAAGACAGAAGGACATATGCAGGTCAGGAATGTCAGCCTTTCTGCTTTAGGCTGAAAAGAGATTTTTTGACTCAGTTGTAAACTTCTTTTCCAGTCCACCCCAACTCATCATCTTTCTTTTATGGGTAAATGTTTCAGTACTATGTACTGTTGCAAATACATTATGATTTGTGGGTACGTGTGAAATAGTTTCCTACCTTTTCATGAAAGCAAATTGCCACCTCTTGCCAGTCTTGCTATCACTGTTATCAAAATATTATCAAGCCTGTCACTCTTCCACAATCACCACCAGGTGTAAGAGCTTGACCTTCTTATCAACTGGTCCGTCAACGGGCCCAGCAAGCTCAGAAAATGGAATTGTGGACTGACAAATTTAACAGCCATTCAAATGCAGGGTTGCTGACCCTCCTGGAAGTGAAATCTGGGACATCCAGAAACTTTGCTTAAAATCCCAGATTTCTAGTGAATTAATAAGAATGGAGAAAATGGCTGAATTAGCAAAACTACAAGTTTTTTGCTCAGTCGTGGGTATGAAGTCCCAGAACGTAGACATATGCTTTTGATCAGGCGTAATGTTGCTTGTTTTACTACCAGATGTGTCGTATATTGTTGGAAATCACAACCAATAAAGTTTTGCAACACTCTTACTGATTATACATGTGCCGTGAGTCCCAAGCGAGAACTACTCATATTTGTAAAATATTACAGCCAATGACTCCATTCCAAGTAGCCCAGAATGGTCATGTTACTTCAAACATATGCCGTGTGTTCACCTTTCTAGTGCTATAAGCGCTGTCTGGACTTCTGGTAGTGGTGTCTCCTCTCTTGATTTTATCTGTCTATATTATGATGAATCGGTTATGCAGTCCAGCCCACAGGGATGTCAAACTTCCAACTTTAGCTGGAATTCCGACTTTTTGGTCGTCACTGGCTTTCCTACTTTTGGCCAATCAACTGCTGACTTTTACTGTAGGCCTGCTGAATCCTCAAGACAGTCGCAGTTTTACAATAATTTGCAATACAAATTCCGCATGATGACAGTGAAACCTGAAGTACGAAAGAGTTATCCTCATACCTCAGACGATTGTTGGACAGTTATTCGGTGGCTGTTTGAAGATCAAGATAGAAGTTCGCAGCGCGTAATTCCTCACACCCGACAACATGCAGTCGAGTGGTCAGTTGAGGGTTGTTGATGGAAAATCAGCACATCAGAGTACTGACAAGAACAGATAATGTGCCCATGATCTTAGAAATACTAGTGTAAGAGGTCAGCTGTTCGCAATCTAGATATATGGATATGTGTCCGGTTAGTCTCCTGTGTATATTCGGACACATATGCTATTTTTAGATCACGGCTACCTCCGGTGGCATGAAAACCAGCTCGGTCCGGTGGTCATTGTTTGAGTTCAGTCGGGGCGAAAGGACTGTTTTCGCCACCTTTAAAGAATTTAAACTTGTAGAGCACTGAAATCACTTAGATGTAAATCATGCACTTATTGAGGTCCATTGCACATAAACAATAAAATCCCTTTTTTTTTTTTTTTTTTACATTATAGATCTATGATAAATTCAGATCTAGAATTGGTGCATGAAAGGGATGTTCACGCTATTCAGCATGCGCATCATGTCAAATTCAGTTTGAAGCAAGGTCAGCCGATTGTAGCCTAATTGCTTAACGTCCAGAATGGAATTTGACATGATGTGGATATCAAGTAGTGGAAACACTTTCCTTATCCACTGATCATCTGGTCCTCTAGGTACAAAGCTTGTACATGTAATAATTTTTTTTTTAAAGAGGGGGGGGGAGGGGCATTTCACTGTTCTGTGGGCTGGTGTTCAATTTTTATTTGTTTGCATTTTCAGAGGAATTTCAAAAATTACTAAACACACTTTTCAATAATCCCACATCAACCATTTTAACACATATGACAGTACTAAATCAACAAAATCTGATACAAAAAACAGAAATGGATTATGTCATATAATTATTTTTTAATGATTTTTTTAAAAATGAGTCAAATTTCAAGTTCCCCGAGAATTGGGGAAAATATTGGAAAACATAGATCAAGCTGAGTTGTCCAACAGTCAGACAGTGACAGTTTCTACATCTCTGCCTGCTGTGCAGAAAAAAAAAGTTTCTCTAGATGTAGAAGCACTAGCTATAGACAAGGAAGATGCTGGTGTTTTGCCTTTACCCTTCTTAGTACTACGCCCAGTATTACGATTTCTAGATCTAGATCTAGACTTGGAATTGTTAGACCGCCTCTATCGTAGAATCTCACTTGCTAAATCTAGATGTACAGGTTCATGTAGTTTCGGTCCCCTGCGTCTGACAGGTCAGCGTCAGAACTAAAAGAGTTATTGAATAGTTTGAAAACTTTCCACTTTTCTTGCCTTTCCCTGCTCGCCATTGTGTTTATGTATTAGAGCAACTCGACTACTGTTTTCCTTCCCTACTTTCACTTTGAAGTGACTTTCCTTGTTCTTCAAAAATTCAAAAAGTTACCTGCCGACTTCCGCCAAACTCAGTTTGAAACAAAACAAATGGTGACTCTATGGTAAGAGATGGTTCCCGGAACATTTGCGGGAAATGGGTCGGTGTGAAAAAATTATGAAGTCAATCCCGTAAAGGGTGCGGGAAACATCTCAAATGACCACCTGGCTGTCCCGCATATGTTGCAGGAAATGTTGTCAGTGAGTTAATTGAACATGAATACAGTTTATCATAGAGTTAAAATCACAAGGATAAACTCTTAAAAAATGAAAATAAGAATTTCAGTATAACTTAATCCACAATATTATTTAACACAAAGATAGTCCTCAAATGTTGTCCAAGAAAAAGGGACATGAGTAATAAGTATATGTATTCTAATTAAGATTTCAGCACAGTGCGCTGCTTTTTTTTTTTTCATCCAAATAAATAAAACCCCAGAGTTTTAGTTATTTACATGTAAGTAAATTATTTTTTTTTAACCCCAGTACAGTAAATCCTGTATCCAACAAGCTTGGACTCAACAACACATCTGATCCAGCCATTCCAACAAGATAAATACACTTGTATAATTAAAAATACCTATTTATTTCTCTTTCTTAGTCTCATTTATAACACCTTGGATGAACTGAATGCAAAAGTACACAACCGCATTTCCAATGAGATCAAAAACTAGCCCTTAAGTTTAAGTCTGCAGCCATACTCTGATTGTTGAACGAGAACAAATGCTATATGTCTCTTTAATGCTTCTACATGTACTTTTAAAGCCCTGTAACCTTTTTTACAAGAGCCACTCACTTATATTTTGCCCTGAATAAGGAAGAATAACCAAATAACTCCTAAACATTTAACCTATGATTAACTGCAAAACTGTTGTGTTGCAAACAAAGGCCCACTGAAAAGATCAAAGCTACTCTTCTTCTTGTTTCTCTCCAAGCGAGATGTGACTGTCAGTGATACTCAGATGCCCTGCTTGGCATTGTATCATGATGGTCCAGGGTCTGCTGTTCACTGTTATAATGCCAAAAGTGAGGACTTTAGTTTTATTTTTTGTATTCCACACAGACTGTCACAGATCATCATATGAAATTTCTGACTGATTTCAAGTGTATAAGCTTATTTATGTTTCAATCACACACAGAAAAATAGTCTGTATGTGTGTGCTTGTGTGTGTGTGGTGGAAAAAAAAATATTGAGTTATTTCTATTTGATACTAGAAATAGTATGATGAGTTGAAGTTAAATATGTATCTCACTTTTTCCATTTACTGAAATTTGGATTTTCATTTTTTTAAAAAAATTGTTATTATTACATTATTATTATTTGTCGCTTTGAAAATGAGTGAAAATTGACCTTTGAAAAACACAATTGATATATGGATTTTAAAAATTTTAAAATTTTTGACGTAGTATTTAACATCACAAGTTCAGGATGAAATCTACAACATTGCCTCAAACTGTTTTCAACTAGTTAGTATTGAATTTTCTGGCTGCTTCACATTCCTGCTATTCCTACGAGCCTACATTAGTTCAACGTCAACAGGCCTCTCAGTGTTTAGGAAAAAAAATTAAAAATATTTCATATATCATAGACAAGTCTATGAATAGCAGATAGCAGAGTGACAGAAGGAAAGTTGGTAGGTATAGGTTGTGAAATAATGTGCACCACTCACTCTAGTCCAGATAGGAAGGTGTTCATTTACTTAAACTAAAACCTATTCAGCCATAGAAGACTGTGAGAAAGATATCATATCAGTTTAGCAAAAACAAACAAACAAACAAAAGAGAGAGGAGGAGAGAGAGAGAGAGAGAGAGAGAGAGAAAGGAACCGTCTCCTATGCTACTTGAAAGTTGAAAAGATGGAGATGTGCTCAGAGTGGTCAAAGATGTAGAGAAAAATTATTTAGAAGGCTTTTTACAACAAAATCATTGAAATATAGATCTACAGCTTGAATTTTACTATACACATATTGAGATAACCTTCACCAGGAGGTTAAAAGACGTATATATAGAACGTAACGTAACCATACACACATATATATGTACAGTACCTAATACTAAACTAATTTAGGCCTTCATGATTTCTGACAACAAGTAGATCTAATGAATAGCCTTCTATTTCTATTACTATTTTGCGTGTCCGAATATAACTAATCGAATATTCGGATTCGTGTCCTTAATAACTTTAATCCACTATTAGGACACGTGTCCGAATATCGCCAGCCATAGAAAATAGATCTAGTTTAGTTGGGTTTGATGATTATGATGACGGCACTGCCTGTGGGATCTTTTTAATTTTAGTTCTTGGAATTTCCATTAGTTGTATAATTACAGTCCCATCCCAGAATCTTATGAAAACTTACAAACTTCTAAAAACAATGAAAACTTCTAGCATGAAAACCTTAGATTTTTAAAAAGTGTCTCTCTTACATAACCGGTGATGAAATATAGGGGGGAGCAAAATTTTCCGACTTTTTTGTGACAAAAGTTTGACATCCCTTAGCCCAGATCTGACCTGAATGAAAAGCGAAATCGACTTACTCGCTTATTCTGTCCAGTTATGTTGAACAACAACCACACTCATTCATTGTCCTCTGTGCAGCAGAAACATAACCTAAAAAAATGGCAACAGCATGGTCAATTTATTTTATTTTATCTTATGATCAGAGTAGAATTTACAAGATTTGCCAATGCCTGTGTAGTGAGTTCCAGAAGCCTAGGAATGTAACTGTTGATAGATGATCTGGAATAACTTACATCTAGATCTCTAGTAATGGTCAATTTGGGACTGAAGCAGTTTATTGTTCTCTCTGAAATACTGTTATAGATCTAAAGATAGTCCAATACTGATTCATGACATGGCCAAGATGGCTGTCTTTTGCAAGCTCATGTCAAGGTATATTTTGTATGCATATCCCATAGTTTTCTTTCACTCTGTTCTTGAGAAGAAAAACACCAACAGCATCATGCTGTATTTTAATCCGCGTTATATTATTTTCTCAGTGATTTTAAGACTTCATTATTCACAGGTTGATCTGTTAATCTAGCCTAAGCTCAGGAGAAGAGATAAACTTATTTAGAGCATGTAGATTTTAAACCTAATGGTTTTGTACTGTGTTCATGTTCAAGTAAGGATTATCTATAGCTGTGCCTTTCTAAAATGCTAAGATTAGATAGGATAATAATTAATATGTTCAGTTAGAGGATTAGCACATAAATTTATCCCTTGTGAATGATATCCCTGATTTTAATGGAAAGTCCTTGATTTTTGTTCCTAACATCTCTGATCGGGCCTTGTCAAGGTTGGCAATCCTGCAAATGCTGCAATAAATTGCAAATATATCACATGTTTTTGTAATTGCAGGCTGCATTGTTCTGATGCTATTCATGACATTAAAGTCTATTGTGCATGTGAGCATGAATTTATATTACAAATTCCCTTTACAGGACAAATAAAGTTTATCTGGCTATTTATCTCATACTTCAGTGAAAGAGTCTTACCACTGTGCAAAATATCTAACATTTGAGTTTTCATCCTAGATGTATGATTACAATTTCTATGCAAAGTGGAGGAATGTCACACAAGTAGATGTGGTGCGTTAGATATCAAAAAGGAATTTGGTGAGAAAATCAAATGTTACTGACTGAGGGATCACAACAGTTAACTATAAATGTGAATGTCTTGGAGAAGAGTTCCCACAGGACAATTTTTTTTTCACCAACATAAAGAAATATCTTTCTCTTTCCACTGTAACATTACTAACTTACAGTGAAAATTTTGACGTCAGACTGCTTTTGATCTCTTGTGCGACATTTCACCCATTTGCAATATGCTGAAGTATTGAGTCAATATTTTGCTTTGTTTGCTGCTGTAGCAATGCTGTCTGCCCTTGACAGTGCTGTGGGTGCTGTCTACGATACGCTGAAAGCAAACAACATGCTGAACAACTCCATCATTGTATTCACCACTGACAATGGGGGACCAGCGAATGGATTTGATTTCAATGCTGCAAATAATTACCCACTGCGGTGAGTATTGCAGTGGGTGAATTCTGTGGCTGAAGATTGTACAGTCGAGTCTGCTTAAATCGAATTTGCCGGGACCAACCTAATGGGTTCGATTAAAGAGAGTTCATCTTCCAGTTTTTAACAAGGGGGGGAGTCAATTCTGGAATGACTAATGAGGCACTATTTTATTTTATTTCAGGATTATTTCCCTTTAAAAAAAATCGCGCTATGGCTCCCAAACTTTGTGTTTATCATAAATTCAAGCCCTCGCGTATGATTGGATTGCTAGCCCTAATATGGGCTGCATTGAAAGCAATAGTAATGTAAAGAAAAGTTAGAGCTGTGAAAAGAACTGTTGATGAATAGGTTTTAGCCCTGAAAAGGACTGTTAATGCCTTAGTCGTACAGAGGGCAGCTGAGTTAGTTTTACCCCCGAAATAGTTTTAACTCTGAAAGCAGTTAAAGGAAGCCATCACATAGTCTGTAAGGATACAAGCGAGTCAACCGCAAGCGAAAAAAAAAAAAAAAGCATGATGTAGAATCTGGCCTATCCCGTCCCAATACGAGAACCAACATCATAACACCGGTGCAGCGCTCTATTATAGCGTAACCTGTACATTTCATAATACATTTAAATCTAACACATGTACAAGTACATTTACGCGCATACTTGTACTATAGGTTCTGCGAGGATGCTTGATTATCGATCGATTGTCAGCAGTGCTGGCCCTGATACACTGTTTATGCCCCCCCCCCACCCCCCTCCCTCCCCCATGAACACATGTCCTACTTACGCTGCAAGCGAGGCACAATAGATCTACATTGTCTAACCCCTCTCGCCCCATCCACGGTGCTGTCTCCTTTGTTTTCAAACCATCGGCATCCGCGTTGGTAGAAACCACGTGGAGATGACAATAGCCGATTTTTATCTTTGTAGCGGCACTGACCTGTTGGATTTAAAGGAAACACATGGCGATGGCTTCAATTTATGCGAGAGGCATTTAATAGGCGTAAGGAGGAAAAAAAATCTATTGCTTCATTTTTATTCGATTTATGAGAAATTCGGATTATCAGAGTTCGGTTTGAGTGGAC